>JAHLWY010000235.1:0-177500 GCA_020002185.1 Paraescarpia echinospica
TGGTAACAAAGAGCAAGCCCCTTCAGTCGCTACTATATATTCCTGTATTGGAATTTCTTTCGCCGCTATAGCAAAACTGAATCACTTCGGGAGAACCTTCGTGTCTGCGTCATTCAGTTCACACTGCGAGTTGTTAACTACCCACTTCTTAAGCTGCTCATCTGACAGATCAGTGGTGGTATATGTCTCTTTTCTTTGTTCTCTCCTACATTCTAGCATTTGTTGTTGTCGCCATTTTGTGTTGTTGCACACCGACTCGTGTGTTCGCGCAGGTGTCACACCACGTTTTCCTTGACAAAATCGTGCGTAGCCTTACGCATCGATGAAATACAAAAACGTACAATTTGAATTTTGCCTTTGTTCGTAGATATGTCCTTATCATTGCACCACTTCAAGATAACATTTAGCAATGTCTGCAGTTATTCTGCTGATTAGGCCAACAAAACAGTATAATCTGCATACGCTAACAATGCGATAATTTCGTCTCCAATTTTAATACCTTTACCCGTGCAGTTCAGTTCAGCTGATAAATCGTGTATGGACATATTGAACAAGATAGGGGATAGGACGCATCCCTGATTAAACTCGCATTCAACATTGAACTAGTTAGTCTTTAAAGTGTTGAACCCAACACATTATTTGTAATCAACTTATAATGATCTCAAAGCATCAAGTATTGTGTCCTTGTATGTTAAAATTAATAATCTTTTTCGCAAAGGAAATTTCTATTGATACGATGATATGTTTTATTAATATCTAGAATATAATATAAAACATGCACAGGTTTGCTCTGGGCATTTCTTTCTAGTGTTGCTTATGTTTGTAATCGTAGATAGGTGGTCGAGACAACTGCGACCTAGTTTAAAATAATTTTGTTCATCACACAAAAGGTTGTTTTCCTCGAACCATTATATAAGACGGCCATTTACAATAGAGTAGTGTGTTTTATACACATGGCAATAAAGCGTAAATCCGACGTATAACACTTGGGTATCGGAGTAACGATCCCCCGACGCCACGCTTGAGAAACCATGCTGATGTCAACACATTGATTAAATAGCTCATAAAAGAAGTCTACAGCGTTCTCATTACACACTGTTTCGACATTTACGCGTTGTGTCTTTGGCCTTGTGCAGGCGAATGTCCTTTTTCGAAATAAGCCCATTAAGAAGTTTATTGTGAAAAAGTGAGTGGATGTCTACCGTCGGTTGGTGGCCAATTGGCTTTAGTTGTGAAAGAAAGGACCGCGTGGATAAAGAAGGTGGAGAAATGGTGTGTTGTGTAGCCGAAACTACTGAGTATGATCGGTTACATGATATTGAAGATGCTGCACACGAACTGGTATGGATTAAAACGAAACCTATGAAACTACCAAGAAAATACTCGTACATTATTTTAGCGTGCATCTACCACCCACCTGGTGCTGACAATAGCTATATGCGAGAGTACTTGATAACTAGCCTGGATACAATGTTGCGACGTAGCCAAGATTGTGGTGTCATTATAAGTGGGGATTTTAACCAATTCAAGGACACGTTTTACGGACACATTATGGATACGTGCTGCTTGTTAAGACGTAATCGTGCAATATTGCACAAAATGTGGTCTAACATGTCACCTGTGTACAGCTATCCAACAGTGCTTGATGAAATGGGAACATCACACCACAAAATGGTCTTATTGGTCCCATCGTAATTCCATACACTTGACGCGGGTGTGGCCCAATACATCGTCACTAGGCGTACCGGTAACAACGAAAGACCACTAGTAGTAGTTAAGGGAAAGCCAGCCCGGTGCATGAGCCAAAAGATCAAAGAACATCAAAGGGTTTTGGAGCAGTAGGAGCCGATTTGGAGCCACTATGACCAATGATCTGTTAAAAAAACTGTACTTATAAAAAATCTCTTATCTTAATTTGTTTTTGACAGCTTACTTATAAAAAAGTTTTATTGATACGTGCCGCCGATTCCTTTGTTATGATGCCGCCAGCTCTCTAAGTACATTACCGCTGACATCTAGCGGCTATATTTGCTATGATAATGTAGATGCTGCCATATGCTGCCATCTAGTGGAGTAATACGCTATTTGTGACCTATGATTCGGTGGTGGCCTAGTTAAGCCTGTCTGTAGGCAGGCGTACAGAGTTTGGCCGTGAGGCGGAACGGTAAGTGATAAATAGAGACTGACGCGCGGGTCGCACGCGGCTACTGTATTATTCATAGCATAGGAGGATATATAGTGGTTATGCCGGTAGCGTACCTAGATCAGCGGTATGGAGCCTATACGTTTCGGTGGTTCGGCGTCGTTCCTGTCGAATTTTTATCCGTGCCGAATCGTGGCGTACGGTGAAAGTTTCATATCCGTCGAGCACGCTTATCAGTTTAGAAAAACGATGTTGAACGTGGACCCCAAAAGAGCGGCGTACATCAAACAAGTGGGGTCGGCCTATATAGCGAAGCGACGAAGTTACGGAATCAAGAAAAGGAGAACGAGCGCCGAATGTAACGACCTCAGGGTCAGTTGTATGAAGAGCCTATTGAGGACCAAGTTCGTAGGGTTAAAGTTGAAAGACGCCCTATTGGCCACCGGAGACGCGGAATTGGTGGTGTGGGTATCGTCAAAAGAGGGCTTTTGGGGTAGCGCCCCCGATGACAAAGAAGGTCTGAATATGCTCGGTAAATTATTGATGGAGGTGCGCTATAAATATAGAAGAGACGAATAAAAGGCAACGCTCGTTTTAGGCGTCGTCGTTATGAGCGCGTCGTTGAAGCATCCTTTTACGTGCATAGTGGCTGGCCCAACGGGGTGCGGTAAGACTACTTTCGTCACTCGTCTGATAAAGTTCGCTTTTTCTATGATAGAGCCGCCTCCGAAGAAAATCCTGTGGTGTTATGGCCAGTGGCAAACCGCCTACGCCTCTATGTCAACAGCCGATATAGAATTCGTAGACGGTTTACCGGATCCCAAGATTTTAGATACCAAAACGAGGACGCTTCTAGTACTCGATGACCTTATGGATGCAACCGATAGCCGGGTCACGACCTTGTTCACTAAAAAAGTTATCACTGCAACACGTCCGTCGTACAGCTTCTGCAGAATATTTTTCCAAAAGGGAAAGAAAATAGCACAATCAGCTTGAATGCGCAATATATGGTGCTATTCAAGAACCCCCGGGACGCCGGACAAGTAGGTCACCTGGCGAAACAGATGTATCCGGGTAGAGTCAAAGGTGCCACGTCAGCAGCTTACGGTTATCTTCTAATAGATCTGAAACAGGATACAGCGGAAAATATGCGCTTGCGTGTATTTTTCCCGACGATCGCATTCAATACGTCTACGTAACGAGAGCAGCATAAAAAGAGGAACGCTTCACACCGGACGTCATTCGTCAGGATGATCCAGCGCGGCAAGAACCACATCCTCATTCTGGAGATGATCAATAGATATAAGAACGAAAAGTTGAGAAAAGTTATACTCGCCAACGCAGACGGCGACTTCATCTGTAGTCTGTGCAACTGCGCGTACAACATATTGAAAGGGAACGTGAAATTGTCGGCTAAGCAGAAAAAAACACTGTCAAAATACAAGAAGCATTTGCGATCGTTGACGTCAACAAAGGTTACCATCAAGAAGAAGCGGGCGGTCTTGCAAACGGGTTCGGGCGGCTTTCTGACGGCACTGCTAGCCCCGTTAGCGAGCACCGGCCTTCTGCCGCTGCTCAGGCAGGTTATCGGGTGATGATGATGCAGCACGCGAAGAAGATGGCGTTGGTAGACCCTCGGTTGGTGGAGTCTTCTGCCGTTAATCGACCAGCCAACAAATACGACCCGATCGCGTGCGATCAGTAGCCTGCACAGCGACATGAAGGATGTTCTAGACGGTTCAGATTTATCCGAGCGAGAGAAGGTAGCGTCGTACAATCAACTGCTGAGTCGTTACGATTCGATAGAGACGATTGGAGCGGCGCAGCCGGTACGCGTGTCCGTGGTGAGCACCGAGGGAAAAGAGGGGGAGGCGGCGGTCCAACCGATGGCGCCGGAATCGCTGAGCGGTAGAGAGCGCGAGATCGTTGAAAGCGTACCGAAAACTCTGAGAGGGAAAGCCTGACTCCTGATCGAGAAAATGAAAACCATTGTGTCGATGGAACGATCGCGGCGAATTCGTGTAAGACGGTCAACCTATCGCGGTAATTAACATGGTCGATCTCGTGGACGACCTCATGCGAACGACAAAGAAGGCGGTACCGCCGGTTGGGTGGGAAGCGTTCGGGGACCGTATGAGGCGACTAAACGTCCCTATGGAACGCGTCGGTAATGCCCGGCATCGAGCGTACATACTACAGCAGCAGCAGCAGGCGGCTGCGGCGAAGCCTGGTAAAAGTAAACGGCGCCGTCGTCGTCGCACTGAGTCTCTAGAGCGAAAGTGGGAGGAACAATAAAGAGGGTGAAACGCCGCCGTCAGAGTCACTCACAATGCATCCTCGAAGGTTGGTAGTCGTCATCGTCGTCGGCGTAGTCGCAGCGGCTTTTGCTTTATATATATTATTCGTCGCAAATCGGCCGTCGCCGTGGTCATGGTGTCCCGGCGGCCTCGTGGTATGCAAAGAAAGTGCCGCCGCCGCCGCACTCAACGAGACAACGACAGCCGCCTGAGGCGCGTCTACTTCGACCCGAAACAGGCGGGTAGTTACGGCGACGTCGAATCGTTGTACCGGGCGACGGCGATACGGAAACCGGTCGTGAAGCAGTGGCTAGCGGCGCAGGATACTTACACCCTGCACAAACCGGTGAAACGACGTTTCAAACGACGTTGCGTTATCGTAGGCGGTCGAAACCAGCACTGGCAAGCCGATCTCGTCGACATAGCTAAACTGAAAAAGCACAACGACGGTATAACGTTCATATTGACGGTCATCGACGTCTTTTCGAAGCGGGCGTGGTACGTCCCGTTGAAGAGTAAAGCCTTTCAGAAACTTTTGACGGACTACGGCGTCCACCATTTCGTGACGCATAACAAGGAGACTAAAGCGAGTGTCGTGGAAAGATTCAACCTGACGCTAAAGACTCGCATTTGGAGGTACTTTACGAAGCATCAGAAGCTGAGATACGTAGAGCCGTTACCGGACTTCGTGTGGTCGTACAACAACGCCTACCATCGAAGCATCGGTAGGACGCCGGAGAGTGTCATCGCCCCGAACCAGGAGAGTGTGTGGCAACGGTTGTACGGCGGCGGCGAGGGTCGAAGCTGCAAGCCGAAACTGCGTGAGGGGGATCGCGTACGTATAAGCAAGGCGAAGGGTCGGTTCAACAAAGGGTACATGGCTAACTGGAGCGAAGAGCTCTTCACCGTCGTAGAAACGCATCCGTCCGACCCGCCCGTTTACCGCTTGAAGGACGACGCCGGGACGGTACTAGATGGCACCTTCTACGAACCGGAGCTGCAACGAGTAGTCGTTCCGAAGAATAAGCTATATCGTGTGGAGGCCGTTTTACAGCGTCGTCGACGCGGAGGCGGTGCGGAGTTACTCGTGAAATGGAGCGGTTATCCGGCTTCCTTCAACAGCTGGATAGACGCCAAGGCGCTCGTGGACTATAAAGGGCGTAGCGTCGGACGGTATTCGTCATGCCGTCATCGTCGTATTGGATGCGACAATCGGGGTGCTGTCGACTACACGAAGCGGGGTTGTTCAACGGCTTTTCATTCTTTTATAAGAGAGGGTGCTGAATTAACAGACCGCAGTGGCGCTACGATGACCAACGAGGTGACAACAACAACGGCCGACGACGAACCCGCAGCAGACTGCTTCAATATCGACGTCACCACCGAAGACTTCGCCTACGCTACCGAATGTACAGCCACCACCCGCGAACTCGTTCCATGGCGTTTCTGCGGCAACGACTGCCCTAAAGCGGAGATCATCTTCCTGTGTCAGATCGTCGTCCTGTACACGGTTATCATCGGCAGTATATTCAATCTAACGAGAGGTCAGGGCTACTCCAACGTGTGGACGGCGTTGCTGAGTAGCTGTCTCGGTTACCTACTACCGAGTCCGTCTATCAAGCGCGATGGCATCGTCTGACTTTTACCTGTCGCTGCCGAGCAACGCGTGTATGAAGGCGCACCCCGAAAACACGTTGACTCACAACACGACGAATCTACCGCAACGCATCGACCTGTTGGGATAGTGGGAATGCCGACTGGTAACGCTACAGTACCCGCATACGTGGTACTACGTGAGAGAGGAGGACGCTTAATTCTTCTTAGCTTGCTCGACGGGGGAGCAAGGGGTCTACACCTCCGACGACGACGGTAGTCCGATATATCGGCAAGGTAACATTCCTCACGGCTTTTACAACAGCGCTTACGAATTGACGCATACAATCAACGCGGCACTGACGAAACTGAGCACCGATAAAGTCAAGGCCCGCCTGGAGTACAGCCTCGTCTCCAACCGGATGAAGTTGCAGCTATCGCCGGGTGTTGAATTTAATATTCCCAATCGGAGCTATCTGAAGACCGTATTAGGTTTCGCGTCGAACGTTATCGCGAGCCCCCGCTTAGAGGACGCCGCCGACAACGTCATCATCAGCACCGATCCCGTCGCGTATACCTAGGAGTACGAGGGCCAGTATACGGTGGACATGCATCGGGGAGTCGACACCCTGTACGTGTACACGGACCTCGTGGAACCGCTCCTTCGAACCATTCCCGTTTACGGTACGAACGGGCTTATTATTTCGGAAGTCTTCGACCGCGTTAAATACGTACCTCTCCTGCGGCGATAATTCGATTCGGTCGAGATAGATATAAGAGACGCTCTCGGTCAACCTATACCATTCGAACAGGGGAAACTCGTGTCGACGCTTCACATCAGACGCTGTAAATCTAAACTGTTTTGACGACGATGACGGTGGCCGACCGTAACTCGTACGAGGAATACTACGCTCGACAGGTCGGCGGCAATCTACCGGTCTTCGTCGGCGGCCGAGGGCAGCAGGGACACGGCTTGGACAATCTCTACCGGAGCCTGTTTCGAAGCGCTATGCCGCTTATTAAGAGAGGAGCCGTGGCGCTGGGAAAACGTGCTCTCAATACGGGCGTGCGCGTAGCGCAGGACGTCGTCGCCGGCGCGAACCTGAAACAGGCGGTAAAACGACTCGCGAAGGAGGCCGGCGCCGACCTTCTCGACGGCCTGTTGAACGCGCCGCCTAAAAAGCGAAGCCGAAAAGTCATAAAACCACCGGATACAGCGGCGACTCGCAATAAGAAGAAACGTCGTCGAAAGGAACAGACGTCGAGCGATATATTCACCGACTAGAAGAAGAATGGCGTTCGTGCATCGGCAGTTGTGCGAAGGTCTAAAGGGCGAACTGGACCTGTTCGCCTTGCCGACGACGCAGACGAGCATCGAGAGCGGTCAGTGGGTCGATCACCAGCCGCTGACGGCCCTCGACGCCGGCGGGACTATCTAGTTCCCCATCCCGGGATCGGGAGACGACTGTACGGACCTGGCGAGTATTAGACTTTACGCCCGCTTCAAACTGGTCCAGGGGGACGGTACCGATCTCGCGCACGATAGCGTCGTGGCCCCGGTGAACAATTTTCTGCATTCGATGTTCAATCAAGTCGATGTGTCGCTGAAAGACACGCTCGTGACGCCGTCGACCAATACGTATCCGTACCGGGACTACATCGAAACCCTGCTGATTTACTAGATTTAACAAGATTTAACAAGATTGCCATCCAGAAAATTACTCTGGATGGCAGGTGGACAAGGAAGCCTTTTGGCTTATCGAGAGTCCAATACTTTTTATCTACATGTATCCCGCCTTTTTAAGGTGTGTGTCGATTTTATTTTTAAACATATTCACGCTACTAGCACCAACACAATCAGGAGATAATCTGTTCCATTCATTTACAGTCCTTTGTGAGAATGAGAACTTTCTTATATCTAATCTACACTGCTCCTTTACTAATGTAGCTTCATGTCCTCTGGTCCTTCTATTTTTCTTAACTGAGAAAAAAATGTTTCTATCAATATTTTCATAACCATTCAATATTTTAAACACTTCTATGTGATCTCCTCTCAATCTCCTGGTCTCTAATGTTGTTAAACCACATTCTTTTAGGCGTATTTCGTAACTAAGATCCCTCAGATTTGGTATCATTTTAGTCGCTCTCCTCTGTACTCTTTCTAGCATATCTATGTCCTTCTTGCGATATGGCCTCCATGCTTGTATACAATATTCTAAATGAGGCCTCTCTATTGTTTTGTACAGCGGTACTATTAATTCTTTTTTCTTTTACGCTATATTTCGCCTAATTAATCCAAGGATTTGATTTCCCTTTGACGCTGCAATTCCGCACTGCTCTGAAACCTTCATATCAGCACTAATGGTTAACCCCAAGTCCTTTTCTTTTACAGTAGTACTTAGAACAGTACCCCCCATTTTATATTTTACCTCTTCATTCCCATGACCTGTGTGGAGGCATTTACATTTCCCAAAATTGAACAGCATTTGCCACTTTTCAGACCATTTGATCAACCTATCAAGATCATCTTGTAAATGCTGTCTGTCTCCATCACTTTTAATCCTTCTAAACACTTTTGTATCATCCGCAAATTTTAACACCTTGCTTGTTATATCATCGTCCAAATCGTTGATATATATTAAGAATAATATAGGTCCTAGTACTGATCCCTGTGGTACCCCACTCAATACCGATTTCCAGTTTGAAGCCTCCCCATCAACTACTACACGTTGTCTTCTGTCATTCAGCCATTTTTCTATCCAGTTTATTATACCATTTCCTATGCCATGGGCCTTTAGCTTAAGGAGTAATCTTTGATGTGGTACTTTGTCGAAAGCTTTTTGAAAATCTAAATAGATGATATCTACTGGTGATCCCTCATCTACCCACCTAGTGATGTCTTCCAAAAAACATAACATATTTGTTAAGCATGACCTCGCTTTTAAAAACCCATGTTGAGATGGGTTTATCAAGTTATGTTTAACAAGAAAATCCACCATGTGATATTTAATTAGTCTTTCTAATAATTTGCAAATCACTGATGTTAAACTCACTGGTCTATAGTTCTCTGACTTGTTTCTCGAACCTTTTTAAAATAACGGTATAATGTTTGCCTCTTTCCATTCTAAAGGAACCACTCCCTCTTCTAATGACAAATTGAAAACTGTTGCAAGCGGTATGCTAATTTGTTCTACAATTTCCAATAGTAGTTTGGGTGGAATACCATCCACTCCAGGTGATTTATTGTCCTTCATAGCCCTTATTTTCTTAGCTACCATTTCCGAGGTTACAACTAACTGTCCTAAATAGTCTGAATCTGCCCCCTTGAACTTAGCCTCTGGTACTGGCATTGAACTAATATCTTCCCTGGTAAACACTGAACTAAAATACTCATTCAGGTCTTCTGCCATTAAGAATCCCTCTGATATTGTATTTCCAGCACTATCTTCTAGAGGACCGACCTTATCCTGAACTTTCTGTTTGCTTCGAATATACGCAAAAAACTCTTACTGTCATGTTTTATATTACTAGCTAATTTTTTTTCATAGCTTCTCTTTGAATTTCTAATTTCAGCTGTAGCTTGGTTAAGTGCTTCTTTATAACTTTTGTATTCTTGATCATGTCCAGTACATCTATATGACTTCCACATCATTTGTTTATACTTAATTTTTCTAATGGCTTCTTTCGATAAGTGTTTCTTTTTAGACCGTTTCCCTTGTTTTTTGAAAGGTACAAATTTATCGATACCGACGCGAAAAGGACGCAGCTCCAAGGCGGTCTGTGCTACAACGACACCGCCGGGTTGATGGAGGCGACCGCAAAGGCTAATTACGGATGCGCGCAGCGGCGCACTCTCACGCGGGACAGTCTCGAGGTGGAGATGATGGGACGCCTGCACGTCGACGTGTTCATGCAAGACCGGTTCCTACCGAACGGCGTCTGGTGCAATCGAAGGACGCCTTCGCGCTCATAGGAGCGCAAGTCGATCCGGGGTGGAAAATCGTACTGCTGGAGACCTACTGCAAGTGCGAAAAGCTAACGTGAACCCGTCCGTTCAGCTCGGTCACATTAAAGCGTTGGCGCGGGGAGCGGCCAAGTACCCGCTACATCGAGTCGACTGCAAGGTGTTCTCGATACCGCAGGGAACGATGTCTCATACGCACGAGAACGTCTACCAGGGCGTCCTCCCGAAACGAGTGCTCCTCGCCCTGATCTAAAACGACGCCTATAACGGGACCTACGTTAAAAACCCGTTCAACGCGAAGCACAATTACATAAACTTCCTCGCTCTCTACGTCGACGGACGCCGGGTACCGAGCAAGCCGCTGCAGCCGGACTTCGGGCACGCTTTACATCCGAAGCTACATGAACCTCTTCGGGGCAACGGGAAAGGCGTACGAGGACGAGGGGAACGACCTAGCGCGCGCCAACTTCGGTGCCGGCTACACCATCTTCGGTTTCGACCTGACGCCCGACTGTTGCGACGGCGATCATTTCGTCCTCGTGCGTAGGGGAAACCTGCGCGTGGAGATACACTTCGCACTCGCGCTTCCCAAAACGGTGAACTCGCGCTTCCCAAAACGGTGCTCGAGATCGAAAACAGCCGGAACGTCGTGTACGACTACTAGCGACACCGCCTCCGCCATGGACACGTTTCAACTAATGCGCCGCCTGAGGCTCGACCCGTTCACTAAAAACATCATCATCGGCGTCCTGCCCCGAGAAGAACTACCGAAAAGACGGATCACCGCTTACCCGACGGCCTTCGTGTGCAACACCGACGACGTCGGCGAATCGGGGGAGCACTGGGTGGCCCTCTACGTGGACGTCGACGGGGAAGGCGACTACTTCGATTCGTACGGCCTACCACCGCAGCACGCCGAATTCCGCGCCTTCCTTCGCCGTAACTGCTGCGACGCGTGGACGTACAACGACAAGAGACAACAAAGCGGGATATCAAACTTATGCGGACAATATTGCGTCGGCTACCAGCTCTTACGATGCCGCGGTATGGCGTTAAACGGTTTCCTGTGCCTGTTCGGCCCCGATAGGGTGGCTAACGACTGTCTCCTATTCGACTGGCTAAAACCGCATTGAATTATTATTAGTCGCATTCGCTTACTACTACGAATACAAAGACGACGATAAAAATGCACACGTTTTTTCGTACTTGTATGAGTCCCTACCTACCCTCCCTACCTACCTACCCTACCCCTAGGGGGAAGGGCCTCCGCCCCCGCCCGTTAGAGGGGCTAGTCCCCTAAGAGAGGTAGTCCTTAGGTCCCTTAGGTAGTTACACGAGTATCGGCGCCGTGGTGAAGCCGTCGTCGAGCACGCTACGTTTAGCGTAGAAGTAGCTCAACGCCGCGCGCTCTTGAATGTACGTCAGCACGGACGACTCTTTAACTTGAAAGCCGCGGTTCCGGCCACTGCCGCTCCGTTGACCGCGCAGCACGGCGAGGAAGACGTCCTTGTCGATGTCGTTCTGTCGCTTACTCAGTCCCTTCGTGCTGTACTTATCCCCGCCGTCATCGCCGAAACAGTAGTAGGTCTTACTGCAGAGGTCGACGATACCGCGCCCCGACCATTCCTCTTTGAAGATACACGGCTTGCGCTTATCGTACAGGCGACGTTTCGCGCAACACTTGACGGGCGCGTGCGCTTCGCAGCACTCCGCTGGAAACCAGTCCCCGCGGTGGCGGAAGTAATGCTCGCGTTTACCCTCTTCCTCGAGCTCGTCGACGTTCCGGCCCGCGACGCTTATATACGCCGAGTCGGTGTCCATTGCGCAATACTGGAACAGGGGACGTGGGATGTACGCGGCCATTAAATCGTAGTAAAATTCCATCATGCGTAGTTTGGCGTACTGATAGACGAAGCACCCGATCTGTATAGGCAGCGCGTACCGGACGGTGAGCTTGTTCAGCGCCACCTCGTAAACGCCGTCGGGTACAACGACGTCGAGCTGCCGGAAACGGCGATCGTTGACGAGAAGCGAGGCGCCGGTCGGCGTGCAGTATTTGATTTCCCTGTACAGATCGACTCGCGTGATAGTTTTCCCATAGGAACTATTCCCAAGAAGTTTAAAGGTATCGGCGATGATGGCTTTGTTGGGATCGGCGTCGCCCTCGCGTCCCGCGGCGGAGACCGTGACGCCGAAGTGACGAAAGCAACCGATCGGGAAGTACTCGACGACCTAGTACACGCGGTCGACGACGAGGCCGTGCTCCACATACCACCGTAGTAGGGGCGTCGCGAGTAGAATCTTGGTGCCGAAAAGTTACCCACGAGCGTTCGCTGAGGTCGGGCCTACGAGGCCGAACAGAGTGAAGTCGCGTACGCCCTTCAAGATCGTCGACCGCGTAATGTCGCCGCCGCCGTTGCCGGACCACCGACTCTCGTCGGGCTTGACCGGCGGCTGCGGCGGTCTCATGGCGCTCCACTGAAACTCCCACATTTCGATGACGGTGACGAAACGGCGAAGGTAGGTCGTCACGGCAGCCGTCTCATCGGCTTCCCGTTAACGTCGTTCGTCGCCTTCGCCGTACACGGGCAGCAGTGGAAGAAACAGCCTTGGAATTGGTACGCCGTTCACGTCTCGCGACAATAGCCGTCGATCCGGTACTTGCCGACGCGCTTCTCGCGCCCGTTGAGCTGGTGCCGTATGCGCAATCCCGTCCGTTCGGCCTCCCACGTCAACCACTGCACGGCCGTACGCCCTTAGCGTTGCACGGGTTCCGGTGAAAGGCGTTCTCCGCGCAGCGGCGCTTATAACACCCCGTCGGCATGTCACGTGTGGTCGCCCAAAGGTAGAGGCCGTTCGCATCAAACCCCACGATCGAGCTACAAGTCCGCGCAGCCGACTCGCCGTCGTACTCTTTCCGGCGTAGAACGGTTACGTCTGCCTCGTGATAGCACGCGAAAATTATCGAGGGTCCGCCAACGATCTGCGATTGTATGAACCGGTGCTGGTCCTTATTCGGCTCGTGGAAGAGCGTGAAGTGAATCGACGATGGGAGATCGTTGAATAGGTACAGTAGCGTTAGGCCCGGTACGGTGATGGCGTCCTTAAACATGTCGATGCGTCGCTGGCGGTAGAAGGGGAACTGTATGTCGACGACCACAAAGAACGGTACCACGTCTCTGTTATTATACCTTACGAGGAAGTCCCTTAATGTCGTCATCCCTTCGTAGCGCCACTCCTTCACGCAGCCCTCGTACGCCTCGGCGGAGATTCCTTCGCGTTTTACGTGGCTGAAGAAAGCCTCCCGGGGCGGCAGTTCGGTATCGTCTAGTTTCCGCAACGTGTCGAGGTACTCGTAGGGGAAGTAGCACTTCGTCACCTCTCAGCCGTATGCTTTCAGAAACTTATCGTAGCTGAAACCGGGTGCTAGGTAGTTGGTGATGTCGAGAAACTTGAGCGTCGCCGTCGTTAGACACATCAAGTTGTTCTGACGTTTGATTGTGAACGCCGACGACGTGTGCTGTTTGTCGGTCATGAGCATGGTGGTGAGATACTTTTTTACGACGTTCAAGTCGTACTTATCCGAACTGAAACCCAGCACGGGGTGGCGCTGTAGATTAGTCCACAGGCGGTCGGCGAGCGCCGTGTACGGGGACTTGTCCGCCTACTCCTTCCCGGCGGCGGCGCGTCGATCACTTCGAAGGTCGAGTCGTACTACGGTCGCAGAGCCGCGCACGCCGCTTCGCTCATGGCCTCCAGGGCGACGAGCAGGCGCTTCGGGAGATCGTTCGAATCCCCGGTCGTGACGAAGCATCGCGCCGCCTCGTGACCGGGGACGTTCGAGGCGATACTCACGCTGAGTTGTTCGTGACGGGCTATCCACCGTCATTTGTTTGTATCCGCCGGCAGGTTACTATCGTCGAAGTAGCACTCGATATCGAAGGTCGCCCTGTAAGGGTAGTAGCTAAGGGGTTCGTCCACGAAGATACCCTCATCGTCCAGCTGTTGAAACACGGACGGCGTCGGGTGGTAGACACCGCATGAGAAGACGTGGCGAACGCCACCCTCGAGCGTCGGTTCGTGACGCTGCAGTTTATAGGCGCTTTCCCACAGCGATTGGCCGCACTTACCGCATAGGTACGTGTGAGTGAACAGCCAGACGTCGCGTATATACGAATAGTGCGCGTTATTGTAGAGATTCACGTTGATAGTAGTGGGGTACCTGTAGAGGGAATGACGGGTCAATTCGGCGACCGGCGCTGCCTCAGCCGTCAGTCGATACACGATCACGTTGGTTTTAAAGTCCCTCTCCTCCCGGTCGAGATCCTTCAGCGCTACCCCGTGGAATGCGTAGGGACTCACCCCGTCGTCGCGCTGTAGGCGGCGTAGATCCGTAAGGCGGGGGCCGTCAAACGGTTAGTGTCGTCGTCGCCTCTTTCTTGTCGTCTTCTATGAAGCGCCAAACAACGGAAGAGGCATAGGTTATTGTTGTAGGGCTTACCTTGTCGATATTTTGCTAGAGCGACGACTCCGTTGTTAACGTACAGGTAGGAGGGGAGTGGCGTGTCGAGGCGGCCGATAGGGTGGTGGATGGTAGCGTTGAGGAAGTAGGTAACGTTCGTTATTAATTCGGCGATCCACCCCGTGTCGGGTCGTTGCGCTATGACGTACTGAAGAACGTCGGGTTGTCGGACGTCGTCGAGCAAGCGCTCGAACGATGCGGCGTCGGTAATCAGCGCGGGGGTTTCCAGGTAGCGACTGCAACAATTACAGGACGAGTGATAATACCTGTAACGTCCCGTCTCTTTGTGTCATAAAATATACCCAAAACTTATGTTTATTTTAAACGCTCGAGTCTGCTCCGAGAACATCTCTCGTAGTCGAGTTGAAAATAGGTCAACTGATAACTATATCTCGTTTGAATAAGTCCGCGTGACGTAGACGTGCGTATACTAGACTAGTGATCGTTCACGGTACGTCTTAGTGGCGACTTGTCGATAGGCGGCGGCGTCGGGGGCGGCGGCGGCGGTGGTGGTGGTGGTGGTGATACCGATTTGTTTTTGTCACCGCAGACAGTTCTCAAATGTCTCAACATATTCCTACGATGAGCGAACGATCGACCGCATTTCGGGCATTTTTCCTCATCCTCCTGACTTCCACCGCATTGTTTCAAATGTTTCGTTAGGTTTTATGAAAGGCGTACTTCCGATCGCAATTCGGGCATTGGTGCTGCGACTTATTTTTACATGAGTGTCCCTCCAGACTAGCGACGGTTCGCTTGCATACAGGGCAGCGTACAGCCGGCATCGTGCAACCGCCGCAATGACTAAAACAATATTAAGTGCGACCAAGCTCTACTACACTACCTATATACTGTTTGTTTTACCGCGCCGCCGCTAGGGGGCTGGTGGGATCTAGTTACACGAGTAGCCGCGTACGACTAACAATAACAGCGGCTGGGACCTCGGCGGTGAGGCGGAACGCTATACAGCTAAAAAATAACACCTAGCTGTGTGGTGGGCCTTTATTAAACAACGTAAGGAGACTGTGTTTCGTGTGGTGGTGGTGGGTCTTTATTATTATGTTGGTGTTTTCCTAACAGCGGCGCCTTATTATTTCGTGTGAAGGGTCTAGATTAAACAACGTAAGAAGGAGGAGGGTGTTTTCCTAATAGTAAACAACAAAAATATCATTCGAATATTTTCAACGTTTTATTAAGCATCACTACCACCTACTAAAGTTCGTTATAAAAGTGCTGTAAACGTTTTATTTAGAAATATTTCGCTCTTTTTTTCAAAAGCGTGCGGTATACGTTTTAATAAGCAGTTTTCAACGTTTTATCAAGCAACAACAGATTAATATTCAGATATATTAAACAGTTGTCAACGTTTTATTATGCGGTGTTTTATTAAACACTAACGTGCGGACGAAGCACCAACAGACTAATGTTCGGATATATTAAGCAGTTTTCAACGTTTTATTAAACGGCGGTATACGTTTTATTAAGCAGTTTTCTTTTTATTAAGCGCACCAACAGACTAATATTCAGCGAATCCGGCTCTTTTCAGCAAGTAAGCCTCTACCTGAGAATCCAGCATTGCGTTGTTGACGCAGACAGTCCAGTCGGTACCTAGCAACCAGTCGGCTACCTGTTTCACGAGTTCGGCTTCCGCGGCTCGGTCTGCGTGAGGCTCGCATTGGTCGTGCAGAATAAGGATCAGCCTCGTTACGCACGGCACGAGCGAACGGTCTAGGTACGAGTTGACCACGGACTGGAAGAAACGATCGCACATGTCGCTCACGTCCATGTACATTAGGCGATAGTGTCGGCTAGGTCTTCCGGCTCGGTACCCGTCCATATGAACGAAGGGGCACCCTTCATCGCTGTCGCACTCACCGCATTAGCGCCGCGCGCGTCTCGTTAGCGTTTCCCCGACCGCTTCGGCGAAGGCCTTCATGAGATACGTAGCCCTCGCTTCGTGCGTTCTTAGGAGGAGCGGCCGGTACCGGTTGAAGGCGTCGTGAATCGGCAGCAGCGGTGGCGATTGGTGCTCTTCTACCGCCGCGGGGGTCGGTAGCCCTTTCGGCGATGCCGGTGATATCGTTACGAATTCAGCCGCCGCCTAGACGGGGTGTAGGCTCGCGTACGTTGTCGGCGATCACGTCGAGCCCGAGTTCGAGGGTGGGCGAGTGGGTTGCGTCGGCTGATAGTTAACCACCTCCAACAGGGGCCATGGAATGGCGGCGGCATTGAATTCGATTCTCACGCGCTTCTCGGGGGTGGTGTTTCAAACGCTTATTTCATCGCACGGTGCTCGTACGCGGACTCCCTCAAAGCGTCCGTAAACTCGGCGGCGGCTTTCTGCTCTTCCGTCGGGTACGGCCCAGTCGGTGCAGCGTGCACGGAACTCAAAGGCTCGGCTATTATACTGTCGAGTACATGGTCCCGCTGGTCGCCGAAGTCCTACAGCACAGAAAGCGAAGCGTTAACAGTCATTTTTAAAGCTACTCGGTCTTCGTACTCACACTCCGCGCGGTGTACGTCGTCAAACCGCCCCACGAGGTCTTTCGTAGGGTGACGACCTCTATGACCGTACCGACGAGCTGCAGGATAGTATCGCGTAATTGTTCATAGCGGATCGCCTACTTCCTTCACCATCAGGCGAACCGAAAAATAGTTTTTTCGGCTCGCTTTGTACCCCGTGGGATAAGCACATCATACCCCCGGCCTTCGATCGATGCACCTTACGCCGGCACTGGCCGCACCCCGCGTACGTGCACTTACTCCTCCACGCAATTGCTTCAATCCTGACGGGTGTAGCTAGTGTATACAGACCGTCTTCCATCTGAATGAGATCGCATACACTCACCGATGTTGGTACGTAAATCAACGGGGGTGGCTCGTCGTCCGCCTGCTCGGTCGCTTCGGTCACGACGTTAGGCTCGTTGAAAACGGCTAGCGCTGCAGCGGGACCGGCGTTGACGGGCGCGCAGATACCGGCGACTACGGGTGACACCTCGGCTGCTGTCGATGAAGAAGTCTTTGGCAGCGTCGGCTTCTTCTTTCACTTCAAAGGCATCGCCCCGAGTACGCCTTACTCTCCTTGCGCCGACATATCTGCTGCAGTGGTCTGTGAAGACGAAGAAGAGTAAACGACGTTAATACACACAAAAAACGAGTGAATACAGAGACGCTCTTAGCCTAGCTACTTATAAGAGCGTAATGATTGGCCCACGTGAGCCCTAACACGACTACCACGAAACAGCCGAGTCTGGCAAGGTTATTGATAATACTAAATACCGAGCGGTCATGTTAGTGCACAAACGGCGTTTCGCTTTTATAGAGCGTTATTTTCAGATATAGGTTGACCATAAGATTCTCTACTCCTCGCTTCGCCTTGCACATTTTAGCTTTTATTAACAATTTAAAACTTTACGCAACCCGGTCTGCAAAGGCTTACGTGACGGCGCCTACATGACGATCGTCAGGGGTTCATAGCCGCGCCTACAGCGAACGTCATAAACAACTGCGTCATTCCGTTGTTAAAATATGGAGTGGCAGGACAGTTGCGCGGATCGAGCTGACGATGCTTTACAAAGACAGCCTCTGGATCGGTACATTACTACATTTCCTTTTAAAAGTCACTCGCTAGATTCTACTATCGGGACCTTCAATAACTATATTTTTATCGATATGTTTACAGAACGCACCCCACAACGGATTTGGTCTATACGCTTAACCACCTTAGCAATATTCCGTTCTACCTTTCCTTTTAACATTTAAGCGATATAATTTACAAATGTTTTTTGTATCTGTATGTTTACAGAGCGAAACATTCACCCCCGCCTAGATCCTCGAATATTTGCAAACGCACCCCTCAAATGCGTGGTCGTGGTATTGCAAAGCCACCTTATTTTGGCCGCGGCGCTCGATATATTATTTGGTGCGTTATCATTCGCCCAGTGCCTCGTCCCAGTCGAGCACCCGCTGTTGGCCGAAACGAGTCGCCCCCGCCACCGCCGCCGCCGCCGACTCGACTCCGGAAAGAAGCACCCGCTCTTGGCCGGAACGCGTTGCCGCTACCCCCGCTGCATCAACGCCCTTCGTTAACGCACCGCCCTACAGCTGCTATGGTAGGTGTACAGCGCCCCGCTCAACAACGAGTGTTCGGCCGCCCTGGCTCGCTACTCACTATCGCTGATCTATCGCTGATCTACCGCCGAGGAATGGTTTTGGTCCCTATACGGGACCCCCTCGTTCACCCACCCTCGTCAGCGGTTGACCTCCTAGGGATTACGGAGGTTATTGAACTTGTATAATTGTGTGATCTCACGCGCTAAATGACATAGCAATAACAATAGCTTAATAAAAATATATCGCTTACCGTCTCGTTTCGTATGTTCACAAAACAAGCGGCAAATGCTGTTCAATTTTGGGAAATGTAAATGCCTCCACACAGGTCATGGGAATGAAGAGGTAAAATATAAAATGGGGGGTACTGTTCTAAATACTACTGTAAAAGAAAAGGACTTAGGGTTAACCGTTAGTGCTGATATGAAGGTTTCAGAGCATTGCGGAATTGCAGCGTCAAAGGGAAATCAACTCCTTGGATTAATTAGGCGAAATATAGCGTATAAGAAAAAAGAATTAATAGTACCGCTGTACAAAACAATAGTGAGGCCTCATTTAGAATATTGTCTACAAGCATGGAGGCCATATCGCAAGAAGGACATAGATATGCTAGAAAGAGTACAGAGGAGAGCGACTAAAATGATACCGAATCTGAGGGATCTTAGTTACGAAATACGCCTAAAAGAATGTGGTTTAACAACACTAGAGACCAGGAGATTGAGAGGAGATCACATAGAAGTGTTTAAAATATTGAATGGTTATGAAAATATTGATAGAAACATTTTTTTCTCAGTTAAGAAAGATAGAAGGACCAGATGACATGAAGCTACATTAGTAAAGGAGCAGTGTAGATTTGATATAAGAAAGTTCTCATTCTCACAAAGGACTGTAAATGAATGGAACAGATTATCTCCTGATTGTGTTGGTGCTAGTAGCGTGAATATGTTTAAAAATAAAATCGACACACACCTAAAAAAGGCGGGATACATGTAGATAAAAAGTATTGGACTCTCGATAAGCCAAAAGGCTTCCTTGTCCACCTGCCATCCAGAGTAATTTTCTGGATGGCAATCTTGTTAAATCTTGTCAAGCTTCGTCGTAATATCCGATTTACTATGGTTCTCTATAGTCTAGCTAGTTGTGTGCCGATAATAATAAACCACTATAACGCCAACTTCAGCTTTTTAATACAGCACCTTTATTAGAAAACAGTCTTACTTCCACCTAGGTTACTGTATGAATAATACAGTAGCCGGCTACGACCCGCTCGTCAGCCTATATTTATTACTTACCGTTCCGCCTCACGGCCAAACTCTGTACGCCTGCCTACAGCTAGGCTTAACTAGTTCACCGAGTCATAGGGCACCTTACCGTTCCGCCTCACGGCCAAACTCTGTACGCCTGCCTACAGCTAGGCTTAACTAGGCCATCGAATCATAGGTCACCAATAGCGTCATCAATCACAGCCGCCGTTGTATTTCGTCACCCACTACTGGATTGTACAGATTCGCGAGAGAATAACATAACTAGCTCACAACACACGCAAAACACCGACACGTTCCATACCGCTGATCTAGAGACAGCAAATATAACCGCTAGATGTCAGCGCTTATGTATAATTAATTAATTAATTAATTAATCAATTATTCAATTAATCAATTAATCAATTATTCAATTATTCAATTATTCAATTATTCAATTAATCAATTAATCAATTAATCAATTAATCAATTAATCAATTAATCAATTAATCAATTAATCAATTAATCAATCAATTAATTAATTAATGACCCTTAATGACCCTTAATTAATTAATTAATTAATTACCCATAGCGATTATACCCGCTAGATAGCAGCACTAATGATCTACATTATCATAGCATATATATCCTCTATATGTCAGCTTTAATGTACTTAGAGAGCTGGCGGCATCATAAAACAGGAATCGGCGGCACGTATCAATCAAACTTTTTTTATAAGTAAGCTGTCAAAAACCAATTAAGATAAGAGGTTTTTATAAGTACAGTTTTTTAACAGATCATAGGTCATAGTGGCTCCAAATCGGCTCCTACTGCTCCAAAACCCTTTGATGTTCTGTGATCTTTTGGCTTATGCACCGGGCTGGCTAGCCCTTAACTACTACTACCATTGTTCACTTCGGCTATGTCACAGACCAGATGGGAGAATATGTACACATTGCCTACTTGCGAGGAACAGTTTAATCTCTTCCAATCAACCATGGACCATTTACTGGCTACGGGCAGTCCGCACTAGACTGTGTCACGTCACAGCACAGACAAACCATGGGTAACAGATGGCTTCTGATAGCTTATTAGACAGAGGCAACGCGCTCTCAAGGCAGGTGACAAGGAACATACATGTAAACTACATAATTTGGTGAATCGTGCAGCACCTAAATTACGACACCAGTTCTGTCAATCTAACATAGTATTAATTGAGGAAACATCGTCACGCGACTGGAGGAAGCACATGAAGTCACTCATCGGTAACTCACCTGGCTGTCGCAATGAGATGCTGGGACTGGCAAATAAAGTTACTGGTGGAGATGTGGGCAGTTTAGTCAACTCCATACATGCGTTCTTATTGTAACGCCGTGGAGCACTGACTACAGCTTCGGACTCTCAACCGAGAGAACCTGGGTTCGAATCCTATGCGGCGGTGTCGAACCTCGGGCAAGTTCGTTCACTATACGTTACTCCAGTTCACTTAGCCGTACATGGCTATATGCAGTGGTGATAGTTGTGTACGAATAGTCTTCGCGCATTAATTGCAACATGAATGGATGCTTCCCAGATAAGTCGAGATGGTGTTTGATTGAACAGGTCTGCCATTGAGTAAACTGTAAAGCGCTTTGAGCAGTCCTGAGGACTAGACACTGCACTATGTAAGAACCTACCTTTTTTCGTGTCGGTGAGTGAAGACTTTCCGCGATTGCGGTTTACCCACCCGATCTATGACATTAAGGAACCATTGCCAGCTGAATTCACCATCAGCGTGACTGACACCGAAATAGCACATTGCAAGACCAACGTGAACAAAGCTACGCGTCCGGACAATATACCACCATGGGCTTTGAAAAACTGTTCGCACCTTCTTGCGACACCAGTCACTGCAATATTAAATTGCTATCTCAGGGAAGGTGTATTGCCAAAATTGTAGAAATCAGCAACTGTCATTCCGTTTTCGAAGAAACACCCTCCAGTAGCAATTGAACATGATAATAGACCTATATCGCATACACCAATTCTGTCTAAGGTTTTTGAATCTCTACTGCTAAAGTGGGTCGATGTTGATGTTAAACCACACATAGACGACAATCAGTTTGGAGGTAATGCAGGGACTGGTACCACGGATGCTTTTGTTGCATCACAAATGGTACGAAACCACCGATGTAACGGGCAATTTTGTAAGAATGTTATTTATCGACTACAGCAAAAGCATTTGATCTAACTAACCATGATATACTAATACATAAACTAATTGCAATATAATTACCGGCATACCTGGTCGGATGGGTCGCGGCGTTTCTACTAGACCGTGAACAGAGTGTAACAATCGGCAACACTCTGTCTAGCCAGGGACCTTTGTCCGGACCAAAACACTGTTTGGTTCATATCAATGATTTGCAAACATATTGTCCGATGTTTAAATAGGGTGACGACAGCACCCTATTTGAAATATGCAATCAAAGTATGATATACGCTATACAGGATTCTGCTAACATTATGAAGCAATGGTCTAATAATAATGACATGCAAATCAATAGGAGTAAGGCAAAAGAAATGGTTATATGTTTCGGTAAAGCAGAACATTTGTAGATTCTCTGCCGTATATTGATATAAATGGGACTGATATTGAGAGACTTACTCAAGCAAAAGTTCTCGTTGTAACTATAGAATCGGATTTAAGTTGGAATGCACATGTAGATTAAATAGTTTCTAAAGCAGGAAAGGGAGATTATGAATTTAATTTATGTATGTCTGATTAGACCAGTAGCTGAATATGCATGTCCGGTATGGCACACGAGCCAACGTTGCACGATAGACGCAATGCATTGTGTAAAGCGTATTTCGCTAGAATGAAGCGTAGTGACCTCAAACTGAACACGCTACTACCAAATACTCGAAATGTACATATACAATGAGATCATTCAACAAGTTACCCGTCCCAATGGCGAGCACAAATCGCTACAAAAACTCATTAATTTCATGGTGTTTAGTACACTGTCAGAACACTTAATGATCGTTGTGTATGTCTTAACAGTCAATTTTAATATTTAAACTAACTGATATAATTATATAGTATTTAAATTATCTTATTTTAATGAAAGATAGTAAAGCAGTTATAATGTACACGTTTTAATATAAAGCGTATCATACCGAGTGTGTTGTGTTCACGAGGCAATATTTTAAATTTAGTTAATAGTATATTTACTGTAGTTGCGTTAATTTTATTGAGTACAACATGTTTTATGAGCATTGTAACATAATTTTGAGTCGTCTTGTAACAGCATGATACTTGTGTGGATTTGTGCATTTTTGGTGAACGTATGTACAATCCAAGTAAAAAATGGCAAATAATAATAAATGTATTCTTATTCTTATGAAAGAGAAGTGCCGAGAATATAATATCCCGCTCTGCATCGCTTTCATCGATTACGAGAATGCTTTCGACACGGAGCAAACTCAAACAATACTGACTTCCATTCAGGAACAGGGGATTGAAGACGAGTATATCGAACTTCTGGAAAACATCTACACCAACAACTTGGTGACAGTCCACCTACACAAAAGGAGCAACAAGATCAACATTAAGAGAGGACTACAGTAGAGTGACACCATATCGCCCAAGCTGTTTACGGCAACATTCGAAATCATATTCCGAAGACTGACCTGGGAAGCCAGGGGCTTGAGGATATACGGAGAATATCTCAGTCATCTTCGCTTCGTCGACGACATAGTCATATGCGCTACTACCCTGCAAGAACTCCAAAAAATGCTGCAGGAGCTAGCTGATAAAAGTCCAAAACAAGGTCTGAAGATGATCATTTCGAAGACAAAAGTGATGCTAGAAAATGACACACCAGTATACTTATATCAACACCACGCAGTTAGAGAAAGTTGAAAGATACGTCTAACTGGGACACCGATAAAGTATCAGAGACAAACGCCAAGACAAGGAAAATTAAAGTTGGACAGCATTCGCTATCACCGCGTCATCTTCAAGAGTAACTTTTGAACCTGCTTGAAGAGACAAGTCTTCAACTCATGCTTACTCTCAGCAATGACATACGGCGCGGAAACAAGGGGACTCACCATCCAGGCAAATAACAAGCTAGCAGCCACAAAAAAACGAAGATAGAAAGAAGTATGTTAAACATCACATATCGGGAGAGAAAAACAAACATCTGGGTAAGAGAGAAGACAAAGGTCATGGACGTGATAGAACAAATCAGAAGACATAAGTGGACGTGTTCAGGGCACATCAGCAGACTACGAGATAGCCGATCGACGTCGCGTATCACAACCTGGAGACCTTAGGAAGGGAAACGATCTAAAGGAAGACGGCGAGACGGCGGAAAAACGAATTAGACGGGTATTGGAAGGGCACCCTCTGGCAGAGGATAGCGCAAGACAGGCAGTTTTGGAAACGATATGCTGAGGCCTTTGTACAACCACGGGACACTACGGCTGCACAATGATGATGGTGATGATGATTTTACGTGGTTTACAGGTTTCCTGGAGTTTATCTTCCATCACCGTTTTAACATGTTCGCCTTCTAATTTGCATCTCGTTGTATATGGGATTTCGGGGTTCGGGTCTGAATTATCGTAGGTTACCGTGCAATCCAAAAGGAAAATCCATGTCAATATCAAGTAATCTGAGATAGCCCTGTGTGGTTCAATCATTTATACACACCCAGAGTCAATCAATGTATTTCGTGCCGATGTTATTTTACGTATGTATGCATGTATGCATGTACGCATGTATGCATGTATGCTTGTATGCAAGTATGCATAGTAACTCATTAGAACATGTACCTGCCATGTACTCGGAGTTCATAGCCATTAAAAATGCAGAACAAGACTCGTATATGCAATGTCATCTAATCAAGAAACTCTCATTGACCGTACAACAAAATCAGTACAGGATTGATGTGGTGGTGGGTCCGATAACATACGACTTTATTCTTGGGCTCGATTTTCTATTAAGGCATCACAATGTAGTGGACGTTGACAACAGCGTTGTAATAATGGACAGTGCTACTGTTCATGCCCTGATGAAAAGGGGGCCAACAATGAGTTATAATGTAAGTAGAATACACGTTGCGCAACGCACCGTAATTCCACCAGAACATGGGGGTAATGTAACAGCAGATTGCACTAACCCTGCATGTAATGTCTTTGTCACTTTACCGAATTAATCATCTAGTCTTGTATAATTAATGGGGGAAATGGGCTCGTTATTATGAAGATTATCAATGATTCCAACAAGCCGTTTACTTTACGACAAGGGAAAATACTAGTTCAGGCAGTGGTATTGGATGCCACATTGGATACTAGATTAGAGCCATCTGGAGAAAGCTTTCAGGTCAGTCGTGTTGAAATGTCGGGGAACAATAGTGGTGATAATTGACCATCGTGGGAGGCGGTAAACACTATCAATGAAACACCGCCGCCTACTGTAATGTCACTTAGTCCCGATGATAGTTTAGACGAGACGTATATTTCCACTACGCTAAATGAGGTGGATTCTCAGATACCGCCACATTCAGAGGACATGTTTATAAGAGCAAAAAACATATATATTAGGGAACAAGTTGCACTAGGTCTCCTACTTGTTAAATATATATGGATGTTTTCTCCCAGAACAATAACAATTTGAGAAAATACGCCATCTTCTAATTACTCACAACGAAGACCCCATCAGGGAACGATTAAGACGCACTCCACTAAAATTCCAAGACGATGAAGAAAAGACACTGACTAACATGCTTAATGCTCAAGTAATAAGGCCATCTACATTAGCACCAGTGTTAGTAAAAGAAAGATGGGGAAGTAACATATACAGTTGATTGTCGACAATTTAATGTGAAAACTATTAAAAATGCCTTTCCGTTGCCCCTGATCGAAGAATGTATCGATAATTTGGCAAGTACCCTGTGGTTTCACACATTAGACATGGTCAGCGTTTATAGGCAAATAATGGTAGATGAAGGAGACAGTCATAAGACGGCGTTCCTTAAAAAATATAGCCTCTTCGAACATGTTAGAATCGCCCAGGGTTTATGTAATGCATCTGCCTCGTTCCAAAGAGTCATGCTTCTTGCCCTAAGTGGTCTCGCATGGAACAAGATATTAGTAAGCACGGATGACGTAATTTTATTGGGAAGGAGCTTTGAGGAGTCCATCAAAAACCTGGAAGTCGTTTTCCAAAGATTTGAGGTGCACAACTTCAAGCAAAAACCAAAAATTGTTCCTTGTTTAGCACGTTTGAGGAACTAAAGCACGTAATGACAACTACGCCAGTGCTGGCTTTCCCCAGCAACGTGGACCCATTAATCCTTGATACAGATGCTTCAGATGTGGCAATTGGCTCTGTCCTGTATCAGGTACATAATGGAATAGTACGTACAGTTTCCTTTGCGTCGTACGCTTTGACTCAATACAGCATCAGTACTGCAACACACGCTTTTACAAAAACTACCTGCTTGGCCGTGAGTTTACTCTAAGCACAGATCACGTGGCTATTCCGCTTCAAACACCGTAGGCCAGCTTGGTAGGTGGCTGTAAGAATTGACTTAGTACTCTATGTCTATCCAATATAGACCCGGGGCAGGCATTCCAGTGCTGATGCATTATCACGAATACCAGAGGAACAGGAAATATGCCTAGCCCGAACAAACACCTGAAATAACAGCTACGACGTTCTTCTAACAATGAATTACCAGGTACGGCGCCACTCTACAGGTACACACAGACCAGGAGAGGACGTTTGATAGTCAATTGTTCACCGATCTAAGTAAGTTAATGCAAGTCGAAAAAGACTAAGACAACAACTAACCGACCCTGTTGCAATGGTGAAGTGACAAAACCAAATTGTTATTTCCTTTATCAGGTGTTATCTTACTGATAAGATGACCCAATGGGACGAACACCTGGCTACACTGGGTATGAGCCTACGAGCCAAGCTGAATATAAATACTGAGTTCACGTCAAATATGTTACTATTAGGACGAGAAGTTTGCATTCCTGAAGATATCCTGTTTGGGCTCCGTAATGTAAATTCTCTGAGACAATCACCAGCTAATTATATCAAGGATGTGTTTAAGAAAACCAGGAAAACCTCCATTGCAGTGCGTAATAACATACGCATGGCACAAAACCGTCAGAAAAGAGATTATGACATACGACACCCAATTATACAAAACGCATTTGAAGTGTGTGACCTATTGCATATCCGTAATTCTGGGACAAGCGTGGGGCAAAATAAGAAATTTCTCCAGATATGGAAAAGGCCATTTGTAATTACGAAAGTAGTGTCGCGTTTCTTATACCGTATCGCGGGCCGTAAGCCGGAATACGTGAAGCATCATGACAAGCTTCTTATATGCGATGTCCCTTACGGATAAGGTTTCAACTCGGGCAAATATGACCTGTACGTTGTCAAGAAGTACCTCACCACCCTTCTCATGGACGAAGGTCAGACCGTGTCGTCGGCCTTAATGATTAAGATACATAAACATTTTATGAGTCTATCGACGGAGACCCTCAAGTTCCTGGACATCACCAACTACCTAGCTCCCAGCTTTAGCTACAACAAGTTTTTGAAAGCCTACGGCTGCGAGGTGCCCGAGTATTTGGACGATCTGCGGAAACTAGGCGACACCGAGCATCCATCGCAGGAGGCTTTCTACAGTCACCTAAAACGCGAGGGTATCTCCGACGTGGCCTACGAGGGATGCGGGAAGGTGTTACGCGACGAAGGCATGACGACGCTGCGGGACTTTCTGGTCTGGTACAACAAGAGAAACATGTATCCTTTCTTGGAGGCCGTAGACAAACTGTTCGCCTTCTACTAGCAACGACGGATCTACGTGGTCAAAGACGGTATAAGCGTACCGGGACTGACGCTGCTCTGTCTGTTCAACAACCTCCCGCCGACGATCCAGTTCACCCTGTTCAACGAACCGAACAAGGATCTGCATCAGCTCGTGCAATCCCAGATCGTCGGAGGCCCGTCGATTATCTGTTCGCGCCATCACGAGGCTGATGTCACCAAGCTACGTCAAACAGAGTACGGCGATGCGGCGCAGACGTGTCGCCCTATATCTCTGGGTCCTCACCGAAGACATGCCGTTGGGATGGCACAAGCGCCGGCGCGAGGAGAACGCCTTTCGCCCGGAACCGGTGCACCGGCACGGTCGTACAGCGGTGCAGTGGATGACGTGGGAAGCCGCGCGAACGGGCGTGCACATACGTCATCTGGTCAAAGGTCGCGAGAAGCGCGTAGGTAAGTACCTGGTCGACGGGAGGTTTAGGGAAATGAAGACGACCTACCAGTTCCAAGGGTGCTTCTTCCAAGGTTGTCAATGCACAGTCAAGGAGACGAACGAGGTCCACGGTAGACCCATGACTCAACTGCACGCCGAACCAGTCGCCATCACAGCGTACCTTGAACGCTTCCTCACCGTCGTCGAGATGTGAGAGAGCCAGTGGCGAGAGGTAAAGAAGAATGAAGCGCTGGGAATCTCACGCAGGCGCAGGTCTTGGAGGACGTGTGCGACTGTACTCTCTTCGGTTTAGTAGAATGTGACATCGTCGTGCTGGAAGTGCCGCTTGATAGATTCGCCAAGATGCAGCCCGTCTCCAAGAACACGTATGTCACCGCGAGGATATCAGTCCTTTCATGCTTCGCTACGCCGAAGAGCACGACCTCCTGACCCGACCTCAACGCACGATCGTGGGGAGTCTTTACGGCGCCAAATTTCCGGCAAATTGACGTCGTCGTACCCGACAGCGTCTACGAGGTGGCGTTGAACAAGAGGACCGTCAAGTACGGGCTTCCCATCCATATCGGGTACCAGTACGTGTACCAGTACACCAAACTGCGCATTCTCCAGTTCTGCTACGATTTAATCGACACCTACGTACCGCGGTTCCAATTCCAGTACTGCGCGATGGATACCGATTCGGCCTATTTAGGCCTTCCGGGTCAGAATGTCGACGAACTCGTTGATCTCTCCAAACGCGTGCACTACTTCCGGCACCGGGGCGAGTGGCTTCCGTCGAAGTGCTGCGATGCTCACGTTGAGGCGTACGTGCAGTGCCGATTCGTAGGACGACCGTGGGAGATCGCTGAAAAGAGGTGCTGCGGGGCCCGCCGGGCGTATGATAAGAGAACGCCGGGGCTCTTCAAAGAGGAGAGGTCCGGTCGCGCTATCGTCGCGCTCTGCAGTAAGACTTACTACTGCTTCGGAGCGACCGAGAAGCCCAGCAGAAAAGGTTTGAGCAAATGCCAGAACGACATCAACAAAGACACCTTCCTGGCCGTGCTGAAGGGTCAGCTGAGCGTTCGCGGGTGGAACCGCGGCTTCCAAGTGAAGGACTCGTCCGTGCTGACGAACATCCAGGAGCGTGCGATGTTGACTTACTTCTACGACAAGCGACGCGTGGTCGACGACAGGGTCACCACGGCGTCGATACCCGTGCAAACAACTGATCTACCTACCTGCCTACATAAGGGGAGGCGTCGGCCCCTCCCTCCCTAAATGTATGTTTGTATGTAGGAGTCGGAGGATCTTTTGAGAATGAACAAACAAACAAAAAATTACGGTTTCATCGTTTTTTTTACTAAGCAGTACTTTCAATGCGGTTTTAGCTAGTCGAATACAATACAATATTGTCCGCATACATTAGACACCCCGCTCTGCAGTCTCTTTTCGTTGTACGTCCAGTCCTCGCAGTTACGACACTGGAAGGCACGGATGGCGCCGTGTTGCGGTAGCAGTCCGCACGAGTCGAAATACTCGCCTTGTTGGGTCGCGCTCACGTAGTCGGCGATCCAGTATTCCCCAGAAGGCCGTCGGGTAAGCGATGTGCCTTCTCGGTAGCTTATATTTAGGCAGTATGCCGACGACGACGTGTTTAGTGTACGCTTCGATCTCCAGGTGGCCCATCAATTGTAACGTGTCCATGCTCAGTAGTCTTACACGACGTTGCGGTTCCTGTCGATTTCCAACACCGTCTCGAAATTGCCGTATACTCAGAACTCAGAATCAGTTTATTTGACCTATATATACGATATATACACAATTAAATAACATGAATACTAGATAAGGTCGGGAGACTCCCAGTAAGATATACAATATCGCTAGCACAGGAGCCACCCCATAAATATAATCAATATCAAAATTTACATGTCACAATATGCATATGCCATGTTTTACACTTAATAATTACTCAATCATATCAATGTATCAACATACATACATAATACAAGAAGATTAAATGTACTCTTGTACAAATTGACGTACACATTGACACTTAGGTATACATTTCAATATGTATTACGAATTACATATAAAGCAATTATGAATACGACAACAGGATTCATAATTTAAAATAAGAAAGTTTGTTGTGTATGTTGAAAAACCATACAGACTGGGTGTAAATGTTATTAATGATAATAGTCGGTGTATTGTTAACTGTCTCAACTATGTTGTGTCTAATGCATTTTTTGGCAAACTCATGTTTGAATCTGGACATATACAGATTATTTCTTTCACGTGTTTTATGATGAATATTATAGATGTGTGTGTTTGGAAAAACATTGAAGTAGTAGGGTAAAAGATTGTTAATTAATTTGTAGTACAATTTTAATTGTTGGATTTTATGAATGTCATCCAACTTTAGCAACTGAAGTCTTTTAAAAATGGGACTTGTGTGAGCATTATATTTACTTAAGGATATTATTCGTATTGCTTTTTTCTGTAATTTGAAAATTCGATGTGCCTGATGACCCCATAAAAGTAAGCCATAATTAATATGAGGGAGAATAAGAGCATTGTGCATAATATATAATGTATTAGGTGGTAAAAAATGTTTAAGTTTATTTAGTATGCCTATTGTTTTAGAGATTTAATTTGCTATTTTGTTTGTATGACTCTGCCAGTTTAAATGGTTATTTATTGTGATGCCAAAAAAATTGAAATCATTTACACATTCAATGTGTGCCCCATCTATTTGTAACACAGGGTATTCTATTTTCTTTTGAGGCATATGAAAAATCATGAATTTAGTTTTTTTGGCATTTAGTGACAGTTTATTAGCTTTTAACCAATTACTAATTTTTTTTAGTTCTTTGTTAATATTTTCACTTCGCATTTGGCCTTCTGAATCATTAAATGTTTTTAGTGTACTAGTAAGGGTGGTGTCGTCAGCATATGTTATGAATTTGAAAAGGTCAATAGAAAGTGCTATATCATTTATATATATATATATATAATAAATAAGAGCGGCCCTAAAATTGAACCTTGAGGGACACCAGTGTTGATGACTATTTCCTTAGACTTAACATTTTCAATTTCTACATACTGCTTACGATTTTGTAAATAACTCTTACAAAGGTCCAGAGCCTTGTCATTTAATCCATAGTAATTTAACTTCTGTACCAATATATTATGATCAATTGTGTCAAATGCTTTTGATAAATCAAGGTATATATTTATTGGAGTAACCGATTTATCAAGTTCTTGTATAATTCTGTCTATGATTTCGAGTGTAGCAAGCTCAGTAGAATGTTTCTTTCTGAACCCATATTGGCTATTGTAGTATAACGCTTTAGAATGGAAGTAATCGTGGATTTGATCAAACATAACCCTTTCAACAATTTTTGAAATCACTGGCAGGATAGAAATAGGACGGTAATTGTTAAAGTCAGAAACATCACCTTCAAAGGGGTATGACTTTTGCAATTTTTTATTTGTCTGGAAATATACCAGTTATTATTGATTGATTAATAATTAGAGTGACTGTTTTGCTGATAATTTTAAATTTTTATTTGAGTTATTGTGTTGAAATACCGTCTTTTCCACAACTTGATTTTGGAGTTAAACGATCAATTGTATTAACAGTAGTTTCCATGTCAATCGGATTAAATCTGAAAGTGTGAAATATCGGGTTTTTCAGGTAATCTTTTTATGATTTATCTCCACTAGTAGTTGTTTTAGAGGCTAGAGTAGGACCAGCATTAGTAAAAAACGTGTTGAATTTGTTTGCAATAATGCATTTGTCACTAATCATTTCCCCATCAACTTTGAACAAATCTGGAAATTGTTCTTTCTTTTGACTTTTCTGAATAATTTCTTTAATTAAACACCACGTCTTTTTAATACTATGCTTATGCTTTTCAAAACTGGATTGGTAATACATTTACTTAGCTAATCTAATATTACTCTTAAGAATTTTATTATAAGTATGTAAGTCAGTTTTAAGTTCATGATAATGCTCTGTGTTTACTTGAGTCGTTTTCATTCTAGAATACAATTTGTTTCTAAATGTTATCGACACAATAATGCCATTGATAATCCAAGGAGTTTTCTTATGTTTATACTTGTTAAATTTGATTATTTTAATAGGTATAAATTTATCCATAGCTGCAGTAACAATTTCATCGAGGATATTGTAGTTTTCATTCGGATCCGCATGAATATCTGTGTTAAGTTTATTATAAATATTTGAGTTTATTATTTCAATTTTTTATTTATTGAGCGAGTTAGGACTTTGTTGTTTTATTCGTATAAACCTTGGTATTGCACTAGTGGTTTCAACATAATCCAGACTTAGAAAATAAGGAAAGTGATCAGAAATATTGCTCACTAAAATACCAGCTGAGGATTTGAAGAATCCTTTTGACAAATTGCATAACAAATTATCAATGAGTGTTCCATGATATTCTGAAAGTCGTGTTGGCATAGTAATTTTAGGGAAGAAACCAAGTGAAACGATTGTGTCAAAATAGTCACATATTATGGGTTTTTCGTTAATTTTAAGCAAGTCAATATTGTAATCTCCTGCAATTATTATTTCACTTTTAGATTTTTGTAAATCAACAAAATTTGATGCAAATTCTTTTGTAAATATACGGTAGTTTTCAATAATATCTCTAGGTGGTCTATATATATTTCCAAGAATTATTTTTTTCTTCATGGAACAACATGTTATTTCAATAAATTGACGTTCCCAAGTGTCTGTATTTGCACGGATATTTACAGATTTGTAATTGTATTTGTTGCTGAGGTAGATTGCCAAGCCGGCATGTGCACTACAGATTTTGCCTTGGCATATTAATGTATATCCATCTATTTGAAATAAAGAAGTGTCAGCCTCTTCATCGAGCCATGTTTCCTGTAAACACAGTGCACTAATCTCACAGCCACTACTTCTGAATTATTCTAGCTTTATTTTAATTTCGTCAATTTTTGCATTTAAACTCTGACAGTTTAGGCTTAGCACAATAAATTTGCTTTGTTTGTTCATTAAATGGTTTATTAAATTATCGTCGTCGAAGTATGATGAATGTTGAAATGGTTCAATATCCCCATCTTCATTCATTTCATCCGTTTTTAATATGTGATAGAGAGAATTTTTCTCTAGACCACCAAATTGCGCTAAGAAATAATTGTTATCAATCATATTGGAAAATTGAATAAACAATAGTGCTCTGTGTTTACAGAACACATCATATAAACATAGATTAGACGTTGTGAAAGAGCTGCACAAGCTATACCCTGAGCATTATACAAATACATTTTATAAAAGAGAATAGTACGAATAGTCCGCATACATATATAACACAATGTACTTATTGCATCAGCGCAAAAAAAGTAAAAGTAAATTACAGCAGATGTATTGCCACAACATGAACGTAGAGTGAGAATAAGCAAATAAGTATATCGAACAAAACACAACATGATTATTAAGTGGACACTAATGTTTGAGGAAATGCTATACATAGTGCATTGTCCCAACAAAATTAAAATGTAAAGTAACTAACATTAAACGTTGTGAAAAGAAAATGTATAAACATTGCCCTCCCAAAAATGAAAACAACGTGAATATAGACCGTACATCAATACACATCGATGCACACCATATAGCTGTAGACTAAAATGTCGATGATATGAAATTGCACTATTTAAATAAAACGTCATTTCATGTGGAGCAGTTCGCTCAAGAGTAAATGTTAGCAAAACAGCATATATCAAAAACATTAAATGCTTTATAGAAAACATAATTGGTACTATAAAGTCCTTTGATAAAATTATGTAAGTGAGCCTATGCAATAACATTAACATAGCTAAAACGAGTTTAGACATAGCGTTAACAAAATCGTTAAAAAGGTCACGTTTGGTATTGTAGTATTGACATTCAAAAGCAATTTACAATTAAACGTTACTTTGATTAAACACAAATGAAGGGTAAGAGGGATAACAAGGAAAAGAACAAGTAAGGAAAAAACACAAAACAGGTGACTAGGCATGTTAGTCACACTGGAGTCTGACAGCATAACTGATTATAATAACAAATGCAGCATACATGCATTGGCCATATGACCAGAATGATTACCGCTTGGAAAAAAAACTGGCCATGAAAAGCCATGGGTCATACGGTATACTGATCATGAGATAGGTAAGATCTCCCTAGCGACGCTGAAGTTGTCGCAGGTGTTGTTCAGTTGTTAAGGTAACTTTCCTCCCGTTTACCAGGAGGCACACTACACGGCCGTCAATTGTCCATGTTGCTTTTACGTCCCTCATTTCCCGGCACTTCCTTAGCAACTCTGACCTTCTTGTTGGTTTTCGGTAACGACAATCCGGGACCCTTTCAATCTCCTTTTTGTCATGAAAATGTCATTGCGGACGTCATAGTCTTTGAATTTGACGATGATTGGTCTAGGTTTACGGCTGGTGTCTGTTTTGTGCCCGAGTCGGTGGCTGCGGTCTATGACGTCACGGTTCACGTCGAGGCCGAGTTTTGTGTTGAACACATCTATAGACGCTTTCAACGTGTCAGTATCGTTCTCCGACACTCCGTGGATGAGGAGGCAGTTGCGTCTGCTGTATTGTTCCATTTGGTCAATCTCGTCGGTAATTGATTGTTTTGCCGTTTCGAGATCTGCGATCCTCTCTTGCAGGGCAGCTGCGTTGTCCGACACTCGTTTTATGTCCATTTGGCAGGCGGCGTATACGTCTTGTTTGACACTGTCCAACTCCGGTGATTTAATTATCTTCTGGATCAGTTTGTTCATTAACTCTTCGTTGTCTGCTATGAAGCGAGATAGAGCATTACTGACTGAAGAAACAATTGATTTCATGAAATCCCCATCCGTATCCAGCAGCTCTGTGATGGCCGTTCTTACGCTGTCTTGAACGATATGTTTTACGTCGGTGTTAAGCATAATAGCAGCATTGACTTCGGGTGTTTGATCTGCTTCAGCAGCACGCTTTTCATTCTTCCTTGGCATCGCGGTGAACACCTGACCGTTAAGTTAGCAATTAAACACCGGTAGCAACGATATGGTCCAGTGAGCAGGCAAGCAACCGTGTAATGGCTAACACAGTCACCAGTCACAATCACAAGACAATCTCCACGGTCCAGTGCCGGTCTTTACAGGCAAAGTAACCATCTGTAGTATCAATTGGCGGGAAATAATTGATCAGATCCCAACTAAAAGTTGTACCAATGTCAAGATAGATTCACTTGGAGATACCTCAAATTTTCTGCATCCGTCTCATCTTGGGCGATCCATGGAACTCTCTGTTCATTCCCAGGGTCGAACATGAAGTTTAATTACACATTTCGTTGCTTATTCGAGGGGGCACTGTTGTAGCAATGTAAATAGTGGGCGACCTTCACCTTCACCTGTATACGACAACGTTCACCGTCCGTGATAACGCCGCGACGAGTGTACCTCCAGTCGCAGGTTACCCTTGCACACGACGTTGAAGTGATCACCGTCGCAACAGTCCGGTGACACGTCTTAACCGAAGAAAGTGTAGCAGGCATCGAAATCGGCACGTGTCAGGTTGTTGCCCTCGCCCGTCGCCATCAGCGTGAATGCGTTCTTTCATCGATCGGTTCAGTTATAGGCGTCGTTGTCGACCAGGCACAGGACCACTTGTTTTGGCAGCACCCTCGTGAGTGTGAGACATGGTCCCCTGCGGGATCAAGAACACCTTGCAGTCGACTCGACTTAGCGTGTACCTATTCGTCCCTTTGGTCAGCGCTTTGATGTGATCGAGCTGGATGGCCGGGTTCACCTTAGACTTTCGTACTTGCAGGAATGTCTCCGTCAGCAAGATTTTGAAACCCGGGTTGGCGCCCGTCGCTATAAGCGCGAATGCGTTCTTGCTTCGTACCAGACGGATCTTTACGTCGACCTCCTTCTGTAGGTACCTGTCTTGCATCAAAACGTCCACGTGCAGGCGTCCCAACACTACCACCTCGCGACTGTTCCGGATGTAGGTGAGCCGATGCTGATACCCTGCGTTATCATCCCCAACTGTTTTCATGTGCCCGTTGGTATCTTTACACCACAGACCGCCCTCGAGCTGGGTGTTCTTGACGTCCGCGCCGTAGCTCAGCAACGTCTTTATGTAGGCACGATACGGGAACGTGTTGGTCGACGGGGTCAGGAGCGTACACATCATCGCCACGTCGATTTTGCTGAAGAGCGAGTGCAAAAAGTTGTTGATCGGTCCTACTGGGCCATCATCTTGGAGGTCGGTGCCGTCCGCGTTTACAATTTTGACTCGCGCGTACAGTCAAACGCTCGACAAGTCCAGATAGTCGTCTCCCAACCTCGGTACGAGAAAGGTCGGCGGTTGGTGGTCTGCCCACTGACCGCTCTCGACGCTCGTCTGGGCCGTCGGTACGCTGAACAGGTCCAGTTCGCTCGTTAGACCCTCGCACGACTGTCGATGCACGAATGCCATTATAACCGGTGAATATATCGCTCGGCGTCCGTTCTTACGGCGGCGTTTCGATGTACTGACCGTCAGCACTCTGCCCGGTGGTTTTATAACACGCCGTCGTCGTTTCACCGGTTGTTGACCGGGTGTATTCAGCAGACCGTCCAGGAGGTCGGCCCCCGCCTCCGTCGGGGGCCTTTTTACAGCCTGTTTCACATTCTTACCGGATGCGACGTCTTCCGCCGCGCGTATACCCGTGTTCAGAGCGCGTTTTCCAAGTGTCGTGGCTCCCCTCTTGATAAGATGCATGGCGCTTCGAAACAGGCACCCGAAGAGGTTACCCAAGCCGTGTTCTCGCTACACTCTAGCACCGACGAATACCGGTAGGTTGCCGCCGACTTGTCGTGTGTAGTAGTCCTCGTACACGTTGCTGCCGGCTCTCGCCATCAAAACAGTTTCGGTTTGCATGTGAAGCGACACTACGAGTTTCCCCTGTTCGAACGGCACCGGTCGACCGAGGTCGTCCCTTATATCTATATCGATCGTTCCGAAGTATTTCCGCAATAGGGGTACGTATTGGATGCGGTCAAATGTTTTCGATATGCTGACCCCGTGTGCACCATTGATCGGCACGTTCCGCAGTTGTGGACCGAGACGGCCACCGACGATGCCTGAATACACTATGTACGTGTAGATATACATGGTGTCGAGTCCTTGAAGCATATCCACCGTGGCTTGGGCTTCTTCCTCAACGGTGTACTCGGCGACGCTTTTGTAAACGGTGGCCGACGGTTTCAGACTATTGTGGTCCCCATGTAGACACCGGTGTACGTACTCGTCCTTCGAATCGGGACTATTGATGACAGGCGAGTGGAAGCCTAGTATGGTTCCCAGAGCGCTCTGAACTGGTAGGCTAAATTCGACGTCCGGCTTCATATGCAACGTAATGCGGTTAGATATTTGGCTGTAGCTCAGATTCGCCTTGACCTTGGAGGTTCCCATATTCTTCAACGCTTCATTCATCCTGTACATCAAGGCGGACGCAGTGTTGTAGTAACCGTGAGCGATGCTACCGTTGCGATAAACGCCCTCGTGCCCTGCCTTGTTGAGATAGAAGATGGTGTCCTCTTTTATCACGTTGTACCAAGTGTGCTGGTACTGTATCTCCACCAGACCGCATTCCCACTAACCCGACAGGTCGACGCGATGCGGTAGCGTCGTGATGTAGTGAGTCAATGTGTTGTTGGGGTGCATTTTTATTGAAGCGTTGGTAGGCAATGTCAAATAAAATTTACACGATTCCATCGCGTTTCAAAGATGGGCTCAACAGTAGCTAACCGAGAGAGCTACTCAGCAGCGTCGTCCACATGTTCGAGTCTCCTTGACCATACGTTAGATTGTATATACTGACCATGATGACCGTGTACAGGACGGCGATCTGACACCAGAAAACGATTTCGGCTTTGGGACACTCATTACCGCAGAAACACCAAGGTATATTGTCGGTGGTGCTCGTGGCGTCGGTAGTGTCGACGGTTGTCACTTCGTCAGTCATCATGCGACTGTGGTTCTGAGATGCCGCACCCACCTTTATCATATATGAAAGCCGCGGGAAACTTTTTTATGGCGCTGATTCGTTTTGTGAAGTCGTGCGCAACCCTCTTGTTTGGTATAACACGCTTTGTCCGTGACTGATGAGTCGGGAGCGTCGCGTTTACCTTTTATAGGCCACGAGCACTTTCGCATCGATCCAACTGTTGAAGGATGCCGGGTGACCGCACCATTTCACGAGCACCTCCGCCCCCCTTTTCCCCGCCTTGCGACGTTGTAGAACCGCCTCCACGCGATAAAGTTGATCCTTCGAGACGATCACTTTTTGTAGTTCCGGTTCATAGAAGGTACCGTCCAGTACCGTTCCGGCTTCGTCTATCAACCGGTAAACGGACGGCTCGGACGGGTGCGCTTCTACGACGGTGAAGGGCTCTTCGTTCCAATTCGCCATGTACCATTTCTTGAGCCGTCTCTTCGTCTTGTTGATGCGTACGCGATCTCCCGCTCGCAGTTTCTGTTTGCTTCGACCACCGCCGCCTCCCGTACAATAGTTGCCACACGGTCTCCTGGTTCGAAGCGTTGACAGTCGCCGGAGCCATACCGATGCTTCGATGGTACGTGTTGTTGTACGACCGCACGAACCCCGGCAAAACCTCCACGTATCTCTACGTTTGATGTTTCACCACCACATGCGGGTCTTCAGCGTGCGATTGAACCTTTCCACGATACTCGCTTTTGTGTCCTCGTTGTGCGTGACGAAGTGGTGGACACGGTGCTCCTTCAGCAGTTTCTGAAAGAGTCGGTTGATAAACTCCTACCCTTGTCGGTCTGTAGCGCCTTCGGCGGTCGACGACCGTCAAAATAGAACGTCGTCCCGTCGTTGTGTTTTTTTCAGATTAGTTGGGTCGACGGCTTGCCAGTGCTGGCGTCGACCGCCTACGATGACGCAGCGACGCTTGATACGACGTTTGACCGGTTTGTGAATGGTATAGTTGTCCTGCTCCGAAAACCACTGCTTCACGGCTGGTTTCCGTACTATAGTCGCCCGGTGTAACGCGTCGACGCCACCGTAACTTCCCACACGTTTCGGATCAAAATAGTCGCGGTTCAGTAGGTTCCGTTGAGCGTTGCGGCGAACGACGACCCCTCCGTTGCACCACGCCCATGAGTAGGAGGAGGAGGACGGTCTAACTACAATGAGTATGATAAGATACACAGTGACGGCTGCGGTTACGACAGCGATTACCGTTCGTTCCCACTTCATAATGTCTTATAAACCGTTTGGGCGTTTCTCCTCACTTTAGTATGGTTCCCACTGATTCTCTAAAGAGTGCGCACGACGCTGTTTTTTGGGCAGCTGCTGCATGTACGCTCGACGCTGGGCGTTGCAGACGAGTTCCATAGGAATGTTCACACATTTCATGTGACCCACGAACGCTTCTCACCCTATCGGTGGGGCCGTCTACTTCCTTTTTCTCATGAGGTCGTTCACTAGATCAAATATGTTACTTCCCGCGATAGGTACGCCGTCGTACACGAACTCTCCGCATTCGTTCCATCCGTTCAACTTGTCCGTCTTTAGTTTCTCCACCAGGAGACGAGCTTTTCCTTTCAAACTTTTCGGTACGCAACCCTGTCGGCGGCGGTGGTAGTTCATCAGTCGTCGTTGGATTTTCTTTTACCAAAGATAGTAGTACCGGTTGCTGCACGCGATTCTCCTCCATGGTGTTCGATTCAACAGTTGATTGTACAGCGCCACATGTTCTCGCTCGGACAAATCCGTACGCTCGAGGACGGTCTTCATGACGGCGTCCAGACTACTCATCACACGTGCCGTAGTCGTAGTCGACTGCGCAAGCAATGGGAGGAGACTCTTCGCCAAACGGGGTTCTAGCGCCATCTTCTTCGCGTGCTCCGTCAACCTATAACCTCTCTGAGCAACGGTAGAAGGAATGACCCTGCCAACGGAGCTAGAAAGGCCGATAGAAAATCGCCTGCTTGCAGTATGGTCCGCTTCTTTGTGACGGGGATTTTTTCGATGATAGCTTATACAGGTTGTTGCTGTACTTTAACAGTACTCTTTTCTGCTTCTTTATCAATTTCTCGTTCCCTTTCAGAATGTTGTACGCGCAGTCGCATAGACTACAAATGAGGTCGGCGTCGTCGTTGGCGAGGATTGCGTTTCTCAACTTTATATTATGGTTCCTATTCAGCATCTGCAAATACAAGATGTGCATCTTGACGCGCTCTGACATCTTGACAAGTGACGTCCAGGTCGAGGCGCGCCTATTATACTCTCGGCACATGGACTTACTGAACGGGGTTGTCTGGAAATATGTTCATGCGCAGGCGCCCTATTTTCGGCGTCTCCTGTTTCAGGTCGACCATTAGGTAGCAGTAGGCGGCTGACGTGGCGTATTTGAACGCGTCCTGCATGTACTTGCCTCGACCCGAGTACATCTATCTCGCCAAGTGACCTATTTGACCCGTGTCTTTAGGACTCTTGAACGACACCATGTACTGCGCATTGAGGCTAATGTTTCGGTTTTCTTTCCCTTTGGAAAACAGGTTCTGCAGGATATAGACGACGGACATGTTACAGAGGTGACTTTTTATTGAACAAGGTCGTGACCCAACTGTCCGTTTCCGCCATAAGGTCGTCGAGAACAACGAGCGTTCTCGTTTTCGCGTCAAGGGTCGCCGGGTCCGGTAAACCGTCTATGAACTCTACGTCGGTCATAGAGGCGTAGGCGGTTTGCCACTGGCCATAGCACCAAAATATCTTCTCGGGGGGCGGTTCGACCATAGACGTGGCGAAACGCAGGAGACGAGTGACGAAGGTGGTATTACCACAACCCGTAGGTCCGGCTACGATACACGTAAAATAGTGCTTCAACGACGTATCCATATCGACGACTGGTGCTCGGGGGTCAGGTGAATCCTGTTTATCTTCTGCAATAATTACGCACCTCCACCAATAGCTTCCCGGGCATTTTTACCCCTTTTTTACCGCCGTAGCCGATACCACAAAAACTCTCTTTCTACGGCACAATCTCCACCAGTTCAACGTCTTCGGCATCCAGCAGGCATTCTCTCAATTCGTTCGAGGTCGTGAACATTTTCGTCAATAGGGTCCTCATACATTCGACCCTAATGGCGTCCCACTCTGCCCCAGTTCTCGTCTTCGTTATGTCGTAGCGTCTTCGCTTCGCCACAAATACCGAGTACGCCTGTTTTATATATTCCGCGTATTCTTCGTCTTCGTTAAATATGGCCTTTCTTTACTGATAGGCGTATTCGATCGACGTAAACACCCGACCGTAGGACTCGATTCGACACGGATAGAAGTTCGACAGGAAAGAGGCCGAGCCACCAACGAGTATAGCCATATCCACGGTTTTATCTCTGCTCCACCGGTTGTCCAACTGCTATAGACGTTTCTCCATCGACTGTCTTGCAGGTTTAAGCGGTGACGGCGCTATGTACTTTATATATAGTCATGTACCACCATCACCCCGCGCTAAGGTTAGTATTATAGTGAGGATTAGGGTTAGGGGTTAATTAGTGCTAATTAACTAAGGGTTAATTAATGCTAATCAGGAGACTCATTGGAGTCTTTTTTATATGATTGTTTACATACATAGTGATTAATTACCCATTTTTTTATTGGAAAAAATACATTTTTTATGAGAAAAAAACTGGCAAAATCCTTTGATCTTCGAAGCCAAGGGAGATTGAGTTACACTCCTCGACTACTGAAATGCACAGCTATATATATATCCCATTATTTAATTACATATGGTGCGTACTTACCAGCGCAAATCAACAAGAGGGCATATGGCGATGATCGTCTTCGCAGAGCATTGGACGCTGTGAAGGCAGGGAAATCTGTAAAGAAGGCATCAGGTAGACATTTCAAGCAACGTCTAAAAAGTAAATTATACTAATTGACCATTAATTTTGTCAATAAATTAGTTTAACTATCGATACATAAATTATAGCTCCTTGCAACAATTATACCAAAAAAGAAGCGATGTCCAGTGCTTTATTACATTATAATACACTTTATATATCAATTATAATGTTATATTTTATATATCCAATTATATCATATATCAGACCTAAGCCTATGTCATATATTATATGTTATATTACATATAACATCTTACATAGTATCAATTATATGTTATATTTTACAATATACATTTTATATTATACTGTATATTATACTGTATGCTATATAGTATGTATATTATTATATATTATATATACTTGGACCTTTTTAGACACGTACGAGCTACAACGGTGAACGTTGGCTAGACACCTGAAAGGAATGGTCAGAAAACCGGGCTCGTGAAAATGGGTGCCAAGGCGCCAGTGTTCTGTTAGCAACTTGAGGATGAATTAGTGAAACACTTACAGACGATGGAATCCGCCATGTATTGCCTGTCGTTGATCGACTTGAGGCGACTAGCTTTTGATATTGCTGTTCGGGCTCACATGGATCATCCTTTCGACGTGACCAATGTATTAGCAGGACTGGACAGGGCAAAAGCATTCCTAGACCGGCACAGCGAGATTACTATCAGGCAACCAATTGCCATGAGCCTGGCATGGATAAACGGACTCAACGAGGATTCCGTCGCAGATTTTTACTGGAAGAACAAAGTGTTACTAACGGATGGCGACTTTGGCCCAACTCAGATATGGAACGGTGATGAGACAGGTTTCGCAACTGTCTCAAAACCGAATGGTAGAATCATTGATGGAAGGGTCCCCAGTTGACTCAGTCGGCACAGTCAAAACTAGTGGATCTGTGTACATCGATACAATTTTGTTTGTGCGCTGGATGCAACTGTTCGTTGCAATGGTTGGATGCACGAAAGAGACTCCGCATCTCGTCTGTTGGACGGGCACGAGAGCCACAAGTCCCTGGAGGTAATCCCGTACGCTTGAGACAAAGGTGTAGTGATGTTGACATTTCCACCTCACTGCACCCATCGGCTACAGCCTTTTTCAGATCGCTGAAGGCAGGTTACTCCCGCGCATGTGATAATTGGATGACGTTTAACAAGAGACGGCCAATATCGCAGTTCGATGTAATCCCTCTCTTCGAGCAGGCGTACAAATCATCGACGACAGTCGCTTCAGCAATTAATGAATTCAGTACAACTGGACTATGATCTTTCGATGACACAAAGTTCGACAAAGAACTAGCGAAAACTGCTGTGCAGGATGAAGGAGCGGCCCAGTCAGCCCCAGTTGTGGAAGCCGTCACAGCTTTACACACTGCTCGCATGGCTGTCGCCCACGATGAAGGGGCTATCCAGCCAGCCTCTGTCGTCGAAGTCGTCGCAGAGGAACACGCTGCTCCCATCGCCCAGCCAGCCCAGACCGTTGAAGTCGTCGCAGAGGTACACACTGCTCCTATCGCCCAGCTAGCCCCGGCCACTGAAGTCGTAGCATCTGTACGTGGTGCTCCCGTCGCCACCGTCCAGGATGAAGAAGCTATCCAGCCATCCCCGGGCTTCGAACGTGGTGAGCAAGACACACCCGTCACCGACAACCAGCACCTCTTTCGTGATTTTATCAAGGTATGCTCCCCAAAGATGCAATTATCCACGGTACGTCGCGACGATCAAAGGCCAATATAAAGAAGGTGAGTAGACATTGTGCAGTAATGAGGCTGATTAAAGCAACACAATCATTGTGGGGCATAACGCCCATGGGTGTGCGTTTTGCCCCAGTGATTGGGAAAAACGCCCATATCAAAGACCTGGGCTTCAACGCTTATAACTGTTTTTTTCAGAGGATGAACATTAACACTTTGAACACATAATATTTAAGCAAGATATTGGCCTAGCTGTTGCGCCGTACACAACGGCCATACATCTAACATATTTTTCTAGAAGCGCATCACCATTAAAAGTGGGCGTTTTGCCCCATGCTACTTTATGTCAGCTTTACCGTTTTCCTCATAATAGTAAAATGGATAACGCAACTGTCATTTATATGGTGGTGCAAGCATGAAACTTTGGTTGTATATTCTGATTATTAAATCCTCAAATTCAATCGATTAGCCTACAGATAATCGAAGATGGCGACCAACTATTCAAGATGGCCGCTGCTTATGTCCATTTCCTGCATATAATATGTATAGTATTGAGGGCCAATGTGTATTTTAGACGCATTGTGGTACACTAGTTTCTTCATACAAGGGCGTATCTGGGAATTACATGTTGGGGTTTTCCAAACGGTTATTACCAGTGGCGCGGGAACGAAATTCAAATTGGAGGGCGTGGGGGGGGGGCTACCGGAGCTTTCGCACCACTGAAAACTTTTCGCCGCCGCTCAGCCGCATATCTTCACATCTTGCTTCACCTTGTGGCTGTCTCGGTTGGCTCGACTGTGACATCAGAAGACGGGGGGAGTGATCGGTTGCACATGTTTTCGCCGCTGTAACCTCAACTTCTCCGCTGTATCTGCTGTGAATTCATGACATCCGAACACCGGGGGGGGGTGGGGGGTGGGGACAGTGCGTCATCCTTCCATGTACTCACGTACATTGCTATAATTTTGATCATACAGCAGTGCATATATTTAGAGGGGTTTCCGGCCTGGGTACGCCACTCTCATATGCAATAAACAAGTCACCTTTTATCTTAATATGGCGCCATTTTTATGCAATAGGGCAGATATTTAAAGTGAAGTGGTCGGCACATTTTCCGTTTCCGTGGTTTGTATACTTGCGCCTATTTTGAAAATGGTATGTCACCTTCTCTACATATAAGTTGATAACCTAAATTTATTTCAAGTGGGAATACAAACATGAAACACGCTATGGATATTTTCCAATGGGTTATTCTTTAAACCCTATCGATTAGTCACATTTATGACCGAGACGCGATAATTAGTTTGCTTAAATGCCTCCAATTGAAATGTCGATGTCCATTTTTCAACATATCAGATTGATACATGCAACTGCAGTCGTCATCATTTTTATAGTGGGGGGTGGAACGTGCAAAACTCAATACATGTCACTTACTTTGAGCTGCTTGAATACCTTTGCGATGAAAAATCTGATTCATATTGCTGTGCGATCGTGGGTACTTGGGCCACATGTGTGTTGTGGTTAGTCTGAGTTGACATAATTTGAGTATTTTCATAACTTGGAATATACTTTGAATGCGTTTGGGGACGGAACCTACTGGTTCAAATATAATCATTGGTTGTTAATGTGAATTTAATATTCATTTTCAAGATGTTAACTGTTAGTGCAATGGCACAAAAACTTGGTTGTATTTTCCATGGCTTCATCATTCCTTGAGAAAAAAACATGTTACGTGCATCCTGTCGGCAATGATGTCGTATTATTAGACACCATTAGCTAACGCAATAACCACAGACCTGACGCCAAAAGCATACGCCAACCGCAAAGTTAATTGTGTTCTACGTCACAGCTTTTACGATTCAAACAGAGGCTTACGCGGGATATGCATTTCGATTTCGCGTTTGAACGCCAAACATGGATATTTCGCGTAAGTACAAACGCCAACTTATTTCGTGCATAAATAGGTATGGTAATTTAAATGTAACTAAGCATAATAATAGCTACACCTTTTAGGAAAACATGCTCATAAGGAAAGTTGAGTTAAAAATTACATGTATGCATGTTTGACGACAATTAAAAAAGATCTACGACTTGCTTGTTTTCTTCTGCACCGATGCAGTGAGGCACAATAACAATGCAATCAATACGCATTTTTGAGTCTTTATTGCTGAAATGAGTCGATGGTTATGTTAAATAATACTTGTATCTGATGTCGGCGGAAGAGTCAACGTATCTTAACCAACGGTGGCACTAAAATTAAGAGTAGAAGGCAACTTCTCTTCACTGCGGGGCAACCAACTAGACTTCCAGTCGTCGCATGCGGTGCTCCATTGGATTAAAGTATCCCTGATCCAGAGGGTGTTGATACTGATATGCGACATTCTTGGCACTTAAAACATGAGCGCGAGCGAAGATGTAGTGGATGTTCTGTGGCGACGATAATCTCGCTAAACATCTCCCCACGATACCAACTGGTACATCAGAACGTCTCATCACCCTCAGTATACCAATTAGGAAAACCCGCTATGCGGCCATCTTCAGTGCTTATGAACCATCTAAGACCTACAAGGACAAACGCTCCAAAAGTTTCCATCTACTGATAAAGTAATCATACGTGGAGACATCAATGCCAGAATGGGAGATGATTCCACATAGTGGCCAATAGCTAAAGGAGAATTTGGAAGGAACAAGTAAAACTCAAATGGTGAACAACTCCTTTCTATATGCACGCAGTTCAAACTAGCGATCTCAAAACACATTCTTCAAAATGCTTGAACACTGGCACTACTCTTGGCAACACCCACGTTCAAAACGCTCTCACTTAGTATACTACATAATACCACAAAGAGTAGATTTAGCAGACATACGAAGTTCATGTGCTATGCGTGGTGCAGCCTGTGCAACTGATCACCATCTCATTCCATCATTGTGCAACTTCCATATCTAGCCACTTCGAAGGAAAACTGGGCCTACACCTGTAATGAAGATAAATGTCAATACAGTGGCAGACACTGTAGTGCAGAAACTGTTAATACCAAATATGGAAACCAACATGATAAACAATTAATGATCAATGGGAGAATCTCTGTGAGAAAGTGTACGATACATCTAATGAGAGACTGGGGCATACAGCAGGGAAACACAAGGATTGGTTTGATGAAAATGATGAGGAAATATTATAGCTACTGGATGAAAGGCGTAGGGCACATGAAGTGTTATTTTCTTAACAGACGAGAAATCGAAACCAGCGCTATGTACAAGCAAAAAATAAACTACACAAATAACTTCGAGCAATTCAGAATGCGTGATGGCACAAAAGGGCTTATGATCTACAACAGCTAGCTGATGAAAATTCATCAAAAGGATTCTTTGCAGCAATCAAACACATCTTTGATCCACAGAAAACAGTTTTTGCACCAGTTCGTGATGCAGAAGGTACACAAATTGTCATAGAGAAGTCAGACATTGTGGCCAGATGGAGTGAATAGTTCAGCCCGCTATTGAATTGTCCAACAATTGCCGCAGAAGAAGCACTTGCTTCGATAGAACAACAACCAGTACGGGAAGAAATGGCACATCCGCCAACGTTTGAGGACAGCTGCCATCACGTGAAAAAATTCAGGAAAATCGCCAGGATTAGTTGGTGGTTTACCTGCTGGAATCTATAAATATGGATGTACAGCTCGTCACACTCAACTACTAAAAGTCTACAGCACCTAATGGACAGCAAAACAACTGCCACATCAGTCCAATGACGATTTGATAACTGCAATATACAAAAAGACATGTGACCGTCATAACTGTGGAAATTACTGGGGCATTTAGCTTCTCTCAACTGCGGGAAAAAGTATAGTAAAAATCCTGCTGAAAAGACTACAAACAATTGCAGAATCGATCCACCCTGAAAGCATGTGTGGATTTCGTGCCTCACGCTCTAACATCGACTTGATATTCACCTTGCGGCAACTACTGGAAAACGCTGTCGAACAACAACAAAGGCTCTACATGGTTTTTATTGACTTCTCAAAGGTATTCTGTACAGTGGACATATCAACCCTGTGGATCTTTCTTAGGCGATATGGCTGCCCTGAGACCTTTGTCATGCTAATTCAGGAATGTCATGATGGCACGGCATATGATGGCACAGGCATGGACTAAAGCACGGATTTGTCTTGGCACCCACTTGTTGAACTTTGCATTCGTGGACTGCTATTTGCGTATGATGCTGCTATTGTTGCACACACACTAGAAGACACAAAAGAGATCTGTCGATACTTTGAACAAGCTGCAACCTTGTTTCGACGTACAATCAGTACAAAGAAAACTGTAGCATTATACCAACCTCCACCGGGACAAACTTCAGCGATCCAGACATTGACATATATGGCACTCCATTAAAGTCAGTCAAAACGTCACATACTTGGGCGACACGATTGCGTGTAACAGCACCATCAATATGGAAATCAACAACCGTATACATACTGCCTCGCGAGCATTTGGAGGACTCCAGAAGTGCTTATGGTCACAACATGGCATTACAGTCTCGACAAAGTGCTAGGTGCACAAGGCGCTTGTACTTCCAACGCTACAGTAGTCTGCTGAGACACATAGAACATTTTCCCAAGTGCATCTCCGGCATGTACGTCAAATCCTTCGGATCTCATTGAAAAATCACATTTCAAATGTAGAAGTGTTGGGACGGGCCAACGTGTCAAGTATAGAAGCCATTCTGACTGCATCCCTAATCCGCTGGACTGGACTTGTTACCCGAATGAGCAGCGACCGACTCCTAAAGGCTGTGTTATATGACGAGTTATCCAGCGGGAAACGGCTTCGTGGTGGACAACATTTGAGATACAAAGATGTGGGTAAGAGACATCTGAAAGACAAACCCATCCCTGGGAAGTGATTGCTCCTGACCGGCAACAGTAAAGGCGGGACACACACCAGGTACAGATACACAACACATTATGCACAAGTTTGAATATATGTTAATGATATATTGCCAAATGGAAGGCAAAATAACATTATATAATAAGCTGTTCGTACTTTTGAAACAGTGATAAATTCATGTTTTACGATATCCAAATATTACATACGTTAATTTTCCATTGTTATCACACTTATTCACCGATTAAATTGGAATTGTACGTCCTTCTTGTATATACAACAGACACAGTATGTTGAATAAACAATATGTATTTTCGCTTACTCAATAAATATATATATAGCGAATTATATTTGGTCTAGTTTAAGGAAAATGAGTAGTGCGGAAAACATGCTGTCATTAGGAGTAGAGAATGTATCGTGACTGCAAGAACAACCACTTCTCTACGTATTGTTTTTACCAAACGTATTAATACTGGACGTTTTCAGACACATTCCACACTTTCATTTTATATATTATCATACTCGGAATAAGAAAAACAACGTACGTTGCTATCAATGGTGGTGGATGTCGTAACAAACATCACCCTCAGATCTTGACAGAAATAAGATTTTTCGGCGCACGCCTCACAAAAATGGCATTCCGCGTCTATCCATCAAGAAAGCCACACATATCGTGCCACTGAGTATTGAAGACGTATTTCTCCACCATTCGTGCTGTTATGTAAATGCAGACTATGAAAAATCGTTTGTTGTCGACTTCCACATCCTTTGAAGTCCAGTGTTGATGTTAAATAAACCTACAAGAAAATACTGCCAAATCTCAAAAACGTGGTTTATTAAAAAAACCAGTTCGTACTGTTGAAACAATGAGGCATTCGTGTTTACTACCACATCCAAATGTAACGTTCTAAAACGTGACAATTGTTTTCACAAATACTGACCAATTACATTGAAATTATATGTATGTCTTGCATGTACACCAAACAAGATATCTGGTAAGCAGTAGTGCTTCTTGGATATCCATTAAAACATGTGGGAAACACACGCATACATAAATATATAATCATTTAAAGTAGAAATTACATTAGCATGTATAAAACTAAAAATAAGACTCCCAATTTAAAAAAAGAAAAAATACACACCCATAGTTTATGAGGTTTCACGTTCTATATAAAAGATTATTTCTTATAAATGTACGATGATGAATACAGAATAACAAATTGTAACACACGTCAGCAAAACCAATAAAACAAACACATCACGATCTGATGCAATTGTACAAAACACATTGTAGCATACACACACACACACACACACACACACACACATACATACATACGCACACACACACACACACACACACACAAACACACACATACTTACATACATGCGCACACACACACACAAACACTTACATACATACGCACACACACACACACACAACACACACACACACATAATTACATACATACGCACGCACACACACACACAAACACACACACACATACTTACATACATACGCACACACAAACACACACACACACACACACACACACATACATACTTACATACATACGCATACACACACAAACACACACACACACATACTTACATACATACGCACACACACACACACACAAACACACACAAACACACACAAACACACACATACTTACATACATACGCACACGAACATGTACACATTCAAATACATGCACACCTACACATATTAGATATACATTATTTTTGGTAAAATGGTATGTATTTATTATTTATTACTATATCATTATTAGTGGTTAATTAATTAATTGTACGAAATCGTACACATATGGTGGCTTCTGTGAGAACGACTAATTGTTAGCCTAAATGGGAATCTCCCGGTCCCTTACATTGATATTTGTTTTACATTTAAAACTTATTATTTCTACTTATATATACACACTTGTTTTGTGATTGTATCAATAATTTGGTGAAATAAAAAAATATATATTTATACCTGTATATTTGTTTGTATATCTGGCAAAATTCACAAAGTCAGTTTGCACAAAATTTCCCGTTATTACTCATGATTAGTGTAGAACGATGACATATATCGAAAATGTAATGCCCCGCTCTGACTATTAACTTCTAAACACAACGTTTAATGTTCTATTTTCGTTGTTTCCCGTTGCGCTCACACTGTGTACTAACCAGTTGGCGACTTGCCAGCATGACGTTACGATCAACTGATTACACTACAGGTACAACCCCACGTCGCTCCTATCAGAGTTATATGTCACTACAATAGACGAGTTTACTGAAGATTCGCGATGAGGCAGCGCGCACACCGGCGGCAGAGACAAACATTCACAAGGCACTGAGACAGAAGGCTGAAGCGACTGTGTGTTATCTTGTAATTGTACATTGCTTGTAATATATAATGGAAGGCTTGCCGCAAATATGGCCTTTCATCGGTACAGATTGTATTCAGTGGCTTATTTTCGTAGGTCAATGACCGTAAATATTTAACTAAAACAACTTCTTGTAAACACGTCTGCCTTCAATCGATAACATATATTTCTACCCTTTCGATTTATAATAATAAATACTTAAAATGTTGCAATTTAGTGACACAATTTTGCATTTTCTTACAATTTCTTTTCATCCAATTTAAAAATTGTATTATTTGGTTTGCAACAACAATATTCCTTAATATTTGAATTGCGGAATTTATTGTATCATATCATAATCATTTATTTCTAACAAGTCGGGTAAATGAAATATTACAAAAGAAGTTCTCTGTGGGATTCGAACCCAAGACAAAAATGGTAGCAGTGCCTGAGTACAACATAACTACTCGCCTACATCAGCTTAAGGCAAGTGATAGGTGCTTTTAGCACCTGTACGGAAAACATAACGAACATTTTGTTTGACAACAAACTTTTGAAATGTTAATAAGGAAATAATTATTGAATGAACGATATTAAAAATATAACACTGTGAACCATAAATACAAGGGCATCCTTCGAGAGTAGTATAGTAGGTCCTTTACGAGTTACGCTGGAACCCCTCAGAGGATTCCCATGATAAAAGATAGGGAACAATTTATATTTTCGTCCAGAAATTCCGAAATGGTTTTCGAGATTTCTGGAAGAAAGGGCGCGCCCCGAAGAAAATCCCATGTTAAAAGATAGGGATTTCCTTCGGGGCACGCCACTGTTAAAATATTGGAAATAGTTTCTCCATGTTAAAAGATAGGGATATTTCCTTATTTTAGAAGATAGGGAAATTTATCCATGTTAAACGTCAATTCGATGTATCGTAAAGGTATACGACGACATATTGAGTTTGAGGTGCCAATTTACACCTACTTGTTTTAGCTCTACAAAGCCCATGTTAGAAGATAGGAATTTGTCTCCATATTAGAAGATAGGAAGTTTTCTCCAAGTTAAAACATAGGCTCATTTAAAATAGAATATGTCACACACGAGATTGCTTGGCCTGTAGGCCGAGGTTCCGCCAAGGGACCGAGCCCTTAATTGGTCGACGATGACGTGTCTAAAATGTGGTGTTATAATAAGGCGTAATTTATAATAAAAGGATTATAAATTCAGCGGAGGTCTTTTTATCTGACGTAATGTATATGAAATGTAGACTACATATAGCACGATGTTATAGCAGATCCTACAGCCTCGTTTTTTAGAACAAAACGACCATCTTGGAATTATACCTTTGGTATCATTTCCATACGGTACTGCCTAAATTCGTGTCTCTTAGTTTTGACAAATAGCGCCACCTAGCGGAAATGTGATTAACTACAATAAGAGTACTGCCTAAATTCTTGCTTGTTCGGTAAAAACCTTTCAAGCCTAATTCTATCAAAAAACTCATAACCTGGCATAATGTTTAGGTATACGTAGGAAATTAATGAAATTGACACCTATTTGCTTAGTTATGCGTAGTAAAAACTTGTAGTAGTTAGGTTAGCCATCATTTTGAACTAGCGCGTATATATGTACCAAAACTTATCATGTGTATTTTGTCATAGTGTAATGCAAAGCATACTTTGGGGACCTTACTAACTGTCTTATACATTACAACTAAAGAGACTATCCATATTGTCAATACTAAGGTCATCGATTTGCGTAAAACAGGTTTGTGTACGATATGCAAGACACATGAACAGTACCACGGATCAAACTTAACCAAACTAAGACCAACGACTTCCACGAATCAAACTTTGACTAGTGAGATGCACGAACCAATCATTGAAAAAACATGTCGGACAAATGAAACACTAAACATTTAGACCAACGAGTGACAAGAACCAAACTTGTCGGACAAACGAAACACCAAACACTTAGAGTAAAATGTTGGGGCTAGTCTCGCGAAAATTTATACAATATATTGTTTAAATTTTCACGAGACTAACCCCAACTTTTTCTCTATCTAATCCTAATGATATATTTTTATCAGCTATATGGCATTATCATGTAAAGTATTACTCCAATTATACACTAGGGGGCGCTACGCCGGAAGTGACGTCGTACCGGAAGCCACTTGACTGTCATGGCGGCCTCTACGGTTCCGCCATTCCCGGAAGTGTGTCGACGAATAGAGATCCTTCATGGCAGGTATATGGCGTTACTCTGACTAGTTGCATTGGTATCCGTTGAGTGGCGCCGGATGTCACCTGTCTCATGAACGCGCACAGATTTTATATTAAGGGAAATCACGTGATGTACGTTAGATCTGATTGATTATTCAAATGGGATGTTGCTGAACACTAGTGTATATACCGTGATTCAGATGATTCTGGTCTTTACTTTTTTGATTGTCGAGAAGGTCATATCGTGTCTGGTCGCTCACGGTATTTGTAAATATGGAATAGTGTCGTTGTAAAGATGGCTGCTTCATATACATATGTTTCCGTTAAAAGAAGCGATTCCTGATACGAATCCTATGACCGCCTCGTTGGCTATGAATCCAAACAGATGGCCGTCTCTTGAAATGCAGGTATGTGATGTGATTTGATTGTATGCTGTAGGTTGGTGTTTAGCTCTGTTTACGTATTGTTGAACGGTGTTTGTGTGTTGTCGATCGGGGTTTGTGTGTTGTAGGTCAGTGTCTGTATGTTGTAGGTCGGTGTTTAGCACTGTTTACATATTGTAGGTCGATAGTTATATGTTGTAAGTCAATGTTTGCATGTCATATGTCGGTTTCCTTCTTTCCTTCTTTCCTTCCTTCCTTCTTTCATTTGTCCGACAAGTTTGGTTCTTGTCACTCGTTGGTCTAAGTGTTTGGTGTTTCGTTTGTCCGACAAGTTTGGTTCTTGTCACTCGTTGGTCTAAATGTTTAGTATTTCGTTTGTCCGACAAGTTTGTTTCTTGTTACTCGTTGGTCTAAGTGTTTGATGTTTCGTTTGTCCGACAAGTTTGTTTCTTGTCACTCGTTGGTCTAAGTGTTTGGTGATTCGTTTGTCCGAGAAGTTTGGTTCTTGTCACTCGTTGGTCTAAATGTTTAGTGTTTCGTTTGTCCGACAAGTTTGGTTCTTGTCACTCGTTGGTCTAAGTGTTTAGTTTTTCGTTTGCCTGACAAGTTTGTTTGAATGATTGGTTCGTGCATCTCGCTAGTCAAAGTTTGATTCGTGGAAGTCGTTGGTCTTAGTTTGGTTAAGTTTGGTCCGTGGAACTGTTCCTGTGTCTTGAATATCGTACACGAACCTGTTTTACGCAATCGATTACCTTAGTATTGACAATATGGATAGTCTCTTTAGTTGTGAAGTATAAGACAATTAGTAAGGTCCCAATAGTATGCTTTGCATTACACTATGAAAAAAGACTCATGATAAGGTTTGTTACATACATACGCGTTAGTTCAAAATGATGGCTAGCCTAACTACTACAAGTTTTTACTAAGCATACCTAAGCATATAGGTGTCAGTTTCAGTAATTTCCTACGTATAAGCGTATAGCCGTCAGACTAACTAATTTACTACGCGTCCCTAAACATTATGCCAGGTTATGAGTTTTACCATAAACATAGGCTTGAAAGGTTTTTATCGAAGAAGCACGAATTTAGGCAGTACTCATATATGTAATTCATCAAAATTCCGCCAGGTGGCGCTATTTGTTAAACTAAGAATCACGAATTTAAGTAGTACTGAACTTTGGTATAGATGTTTAGTTAATCAAAATTCTGCCAGGTGGCGCGATTGTCAAAAATAAGAGACAAGAATTTAGGGAATACTCGTATGTAGTTTATAAAAACTCCACCAGGTGGCGATATTCGTCAAACTAAGAGACGAATTTAGGCAGTACCGTACGGAAATGTTACCAAAGGTCTAATTCCAAGATGGTCGCTCTATTCGAAAAAAACGAGGCTATTGGTTCTGCTATAACATCCTGCTATATGTAGTCTTCATTTCATATACGTTACGTCAGATAAAAAGACCTCCGCTGAATTTAAAATCCTTTTATTATAAATTACACCTTATTATAACACCACATTTTAGACACGTCATCGTCGACCAAATAAGGGCTCGGTCCCTTGGTGGAGACTCGGCCTACGGGCCAAGTAATCTCGTGTGTGACATATTCTATTTTAAACGAGCCTGGAGAAAACTTCCTATCTTCTAACGAGGGCTAAAACAAGTAGGGGTAAATTGGCACCTCAAACTCAAAATGTCGTCGTATACCTTTACGATACATCGAATTGAAGTTTAACATAGAAAAATTGTCTTATCTTTTAACATGGGGAAACTTCCTATCTTCTAACATAGAGACAATTTCCTATCTTCTAACATGGGATTTACATCCTGTTTTTTAACATGGGTTGAGCTCCTATCTTTTAACATGGGGAAAATTTCGTCGTATACCTGTACGATAAATTGAATTGACGTTTAACGTGGAGAAATGTCCTTATCTTCTAACAAGGGGAAACATCCCTATCTTATAACATAAGGAAATATTCCTATTTTTTAACATGGATAAAATATTTCCTATATTTTAACATTTCCTCCAGAAATCTCGAAAACTATTTCGGTATTTCTGGAGGAAAATGTAAATTTTTCCCTATCTTTTAACATGGGAATCCTCTGAGGGGCACCAGCGTAACTCGTAAAGGACCTACTATACTACTTTCGAGGTCTGTCATCGCACATATCCTATGGAATATATTTTTTTTAAACGATTGAACATAGCTATTAGACGCTATAGTTAATATATAGTAATACTAATAATAGAAAGAGGCCTAATTACCGACTACATGTTAACCAGCAAAAAATTGAACAACTAATTTTGTTTATGAATCAGGAACACATCTGAACCCACTCTACGTCTGTCACGGCACATACTATTTCCTTATTTAATAATTGGAATAATTGTAAATGCTACACTCTCACTGACAATGCAGGCTGATCAGCAGACTGCAGTAACTTTGAATCGATTAAAACAATTTACGGGATGTGTTAAGATGTTTCGCTATCTGCGAAACAGCCGCATTCGTATTACCCTGTTTGTGTATGACTTTACTGTCGTTACATATAGTATGGGGGACGCCCGCAACGTTTAAATTAGCTCCTCTTTTTTGCTCCATTCCGTTCTGCCATATCGGGTGGTGATTGCACTGATTGGCTGGTCGAAGCAATACGTATTAAATACTGTTGTAGAAGTTGTACCCAACAATTATGTGCGCTCACACTGCCAACTGTGCGTGACGTTGAGTTGTGGTTAGCGCTCAGACTATGGTCATTTTTCGAATTTGATACAACACGTTTTGTAGACGTTGAAGAAGTCAATATTCTGAGCGGGACTTAACGAATCAATTTGCTGTAATTGCTCCACATAAATAATATACATGTATATTTTGTAATAATGTGTAAATATAATTTAATAATATTTGTATAATTGCCTCTCCTGATGATGTGTTTTTGAACATTACAGATAGGAAATAGCGGCAGAGCACCATGCCACTTTCCTTTCAAGTTCCAAGGACGTTTGCGCTATATGTGCATCAGAAATTCGTACAGGAAACCCGCCTCTTATCATAAAAGGGGACACCCATTTGTAATACAGTACTGGTGCGGAACGACGGCCAATTGCGACGCTGACAAGAAATTGAGTATCTGTGTTGGTAAGTTGCATGAAGTATTCAGCCTGTATTATTACATCAAAATACTATCCCTCACTAGTACAACGGTATTGATCTTGAACGACGTTTAAAACACACTATTTTCCACGTTGTCAAAGTGCATATCTGCACACGATAGACAGTCGAACTGCCACAAGCATGCACACAAGTACGTGCACATGCTGGCGGGCTCTTGCACACGCACGCACACACTCACACACGCACTGTTATTTTCTTATTTTGTTTTCTATTGTCCAATAAATATGATGATCCTGCTGCGCGGTGAGCATCAGTAACACGGGTCTCTGAAAACGGAACTCAATTAATCAATACACATGATATCAGATAAAACAACAACTTCTAATGTTTTGTATCAGAGAATCATTCCATGTACCTATGACCTCACCCGTGGATACGTAATATTAATGCTTGCACAAATGCGTCAGAAAGCTCAAAGATCCTGATTCGAAGGCGGGAGTTGTTTCCATGACAACTGTATGAAAGCCCAATGTCTGATACAATACTAGCTGAGTTACCCGTTGCCGGAGGAAAACAGGCAGTCATATATATCCTCAAGTCATTTGCACAAACATCTAACTAAAAGTATTATTGACATAATTATGAACAATTGTAAGTGGTCACTAGCCTAGTTGTTCGGATAACCTTTTACAAGAAATCGCACGCGCTCACCCGTCTAATTATAACGTAACCAGCAACAAGCAGAGGGCGGATGCTGGGATACGCGTCCGGGATTTTGTAACGTTAATAACATAAACAAACTTAACAATTCAGTCCGCATACACCCAGTAACATATTTGTATATGGAATACTTAGCTGTACAATGATATAGAAAAAACATTAAAATACGTGGCTGGGACTTCAAGGAATAGTTGTAGTGTATTGTTTGCCAGACGTAGCACTGGTGCAGTGGTAAGCGGTGAGGAATTTAAAACGTCAATAACTTAAAAACTATTCAATTTGTCTGGATATATCCAGCGATACATTTGTAGATGGCATAATTATTTTTACGATGATGTAGAAAAACATTTAATTCCTGAGCTGGAACTCCACATACATTTATAAATATTGAGTCCCCAGGTTCTCCAACCCCGGATGAATTTTGAAAATGTATAAATCTACGAACCATCTCAATTTGCCCGCTAGATCACATACAAAAGTTCAGCACGTTAGTAGATAGTAAGACCTGTTGGGCCTCAAAATCCTACTTATAAAAAATAATTTAATGACCACTAAACGATTCGAGCACCCAGCTGAGTCAGCAATAATGCGAGACTAATCCTATGTATAAAAAAAAGATCAAAGGCTTTGTGTTTGACACTAATGAGTTTGGGAAACCTACTTATAAAAAACGTGATTGATGAGCGATGTAATTTGATACTAATTGGATGATTGACAGTACACTAGAGAGATGCCACCTAGCGGTGAGTGCAGAGAGTATTTTAGTCCTAGCGATCAACGCCGTACCTAGAGCGTGCTGACGTAAGCAATAATGCGTTTAATAATAAAGTATATAAGTTTAGTTTCGTACTTTATTTAATAGCCACGCTAAAGTATATAAGTTTAGTTTCGTACTTTATAACCACGCTAAAGTATATAAGTTAAGTTTCGTACTTTCGTTGGACCACCTATAACTGGGGTAGGAGTTGTGCTGACGTAAGCAATACGCTAACCACGCTAAAACCATTGTATATTAAAACCATTGTATAAACGTTGAGATGTCCCCGTATGTGATGTTGACAGCAAGAGCGACGACCGCTGCTGGACCACCTATAACTGGGGTAGGAGTTGTGCTGACGTAAGCAATACGCTAACCACGCTAAAACCATTGTATATTAAAACCATTGTATAAACGTTGAGATGTTCCCCGTATGTGATGTTGACAGCATGAGCGACGACCGCTGCTGCTGTAGCGATAAGGGCACCGGCTGCTGCTGCTCTAGTGGTCTTTGACCCCTGGATGACAGCATAGCTGGCTAACGGTAAACAACGTTGTTCTGGTGGATGGATTAAAACGAAACCAATGTACATCTAGTCGTGGGATTACAATGACAATCAAATGCATAAATACACTAACATTCAGTAGGGTGTTTATGCATTGAAAATAGACGCGTGAAAACGTGAGTAGTGACTGAATATTTATTGTGGCGCTGTATATCGATAGGGAGCGCCAACGAGGTGCTCCGGTGGAGAGCCGAAGCCTTCCCGACGATATAGTTCGGGAGGCGTGATTGTCCTCCATAGTCCGTTTGGCTGTTTTACGAGGAACACCCGAGCCATATCGGGGACGATGTCATTGTCAGACGAGCTGTAGTCAGGCGTGACATCGGGCGTCGGAGGTGGCGAAGGCGCGCGGACGGACGGCGCGACCACGCAGGTCGGCTGGGACGACATCATCGTTGTCACGTCGGGCGTCACGTCGGGCAGTTCGACCGGCCTACGAGGCGACGAATCGTCGCTGCTGCTTGTAGGCAGTTGGATCGGTCTATGAAATAAAATGAAATGTTTAAATGAGACAATGAACGATATGGACGCGCTTATAAATAAAATGCATGCATGTTTAAACGGTAAATACATGCAATTTAATGCGTACTAGTAAAAACGTGCATTTAAATAAAATGCATGCATGTTTAAACGGTATGTTACTGTAGTGCATTTAAATAAAATGCATGCATGCATGCATGTTTAAACGGTAAAATACATGCAATTTAATGCGTACTACTGTAGTAAAAACGTGCATTTAAATACAACAGTAAAAACGTGCATTTAAATAAAATGCAAGCATGTTCACTAGTAAAAACATGCATTTAAATAAAATGTATGCACGTACTTATAAATAAAATGCATGCATGTTTAAACGGTAAAATGCGTACTAGTAAAAACATGTATTTAAATAAAATGCATTACAACAATAAAAACGTGCATTTAAATAAAATGCATGCATGTTTAAAATAAAATACATGCTATAGTAAGCACTGTTTAAATATGTTACAACAATAAAAACGTGCATTTAAATAAAATGCATGCATGCTATAGTAAGCACTGTTTAATGTACGCTGTCTTACCGTGGTTTTGTTGTGGACGTGGCCATGTTAGAGCGATGTGGTGGAGACGTCGTGCGCTCGTGTTTGTAAAAGTGTGTATGAAATGTGCGCGTCGTCAAACAGCGGCGGCGGCGCATGACACTACGGCTTATCTTGATTGACATGTGAACGGAGAACAAAGGATTTTTACAAACGTTAAACGAAACGTTAAAAGCACGAAATTAAACGTTATATACGATCACTACGGGGTCAGGAAACACGAGATGCATAGATATTAGAGAAAATCGCTGTAAAAGTCACATTTGACAGTGGATGCACTGACGTGAACGCTAACTTTTTTCCGAAAACAAAATGCCTGGGTTGGATGAAGTATGCACGTCGATAATTGAAAAAGATAAGGATATGAGTGTGAAGTGCGCATGCGCGTTATAGTGTAGACAATGACATTTGAAAAACAATAAACGAAACGTTAAAAGCACGAAACTGAACGTTGTATAGATTTTCTGTGGAGTCAGGAAACGTGAGGTGCATCGATATTAGAGAAAATCGATGTAAGGAGAGATTTAAAGGCGAATGTACTGACGTGACCGGATACTTTTTTTCGAAAACAAAATGTCTGAAATGTACGAGACACGCACGCTGATAATTGAGTAAGATGTCGTATTAGCGTGAAGTGCGCATGCGTGTTATTTGGAAAAGGTATAAAACGGGTGAGAAAAATGTTATATTGTATGACGCTGAAGTTCTAACGTGTATTCTTTCTACAACAGCAGAGCAGCAAGCAGCAGACGTTCTTCCGCAACATGGCGGATGAAAGTCAACAACAACAACCAAAAAAGTCGAAGGCACCGCGTAAGCAGTCGATGAAGGCGGCAGTGGCCAGCAGCAGCAGTCAACCTTCGTCACTGATTGCAGCCTTGTCAACGGGGGCGTCACCACCCGTTAAACGCCCCGTTACGCTGATCGCGTCCCCGTTGACTGTCGGCCGAAAGAGAAGCGCCGAAGAGGCGCGCTTGGAGCTACACCCCGACAACACGGCCGAACAGCCCCCGGTCCTGTCGCGGAGCGGTTCTATGGAGCGTGAATCGACGGCGTCGACGCGTGCCACAGCGGTGAGTCTGAGACATCTGAAGTGCGCCGTCAACGGTGTTTATAAATTCCTGTCGGCCGTTACGATCGAGGCCGTCTCTTATAAAGGGGAGCCCGGCACCACCTATTTGGGATGTTCCCGTTTTCGCCGGAAATTGCAGACAAGCAAAGACGAGGTCCTGATATGTCAAACGCACGGTGAAGTGTTTGTACCGAAATATTTCTTCGCGTTGCGTGTGATGGTGAAGGACGGCGAGGAGGAAGAAGACGAGCTTTGGCTTACGTTGTTCGATAGCCAAATGTCTAATCTCGTCGAGTTCACGGCCGAGTACTTGACGGAATTGAACGAGGAGGATCTCCGCGATACCGTGCTCGAGTTAACCGGTACTAAAGTGGAGATTAGTGTGCGGAAGACGAGTTGGAACGGGGACCCCTCGTATACAGTCCGCACACTAAAAAGATACGTCGACGATGACTAATGTTGTTGTCTTGTGTTGTTTGTAGGAGGAGGAGGAAAATTGGCCGCTACTGGTAGATTTATTGAAGCACGCCAACGAACGACAACGAATGAGAGATCGTCGGGGGCTGGAACTAAGCAAGGAGAGCTTTGAACTATTAGCCGAGTCGGCCGAACAATATATAAGAGCGTTTTGGTTGGCCTATGAAGCAAGCCTATTTCATAGTAGTTTGATGTACTAACAGTTGTGCTTTTATATGCTTTAGGAAGTGCGCTGCGTACTCCAAAAAATGCTTGCAAACAACGAAAGGATTCGCGCTCAGTACGACGAGGTTGCGACGTTCGTAAGAACGTTGTTGCAACGGGGTGTGCCAGGGTCAGTAAAGATGGATGAGGAGGAGGAGGAAAAGAAAGAGGACTAATCATAATAATGTGTTTGTAGGACGCTCTGATGCAACACACCAGACGTGAGTGTATGAGCGTTTTCCTACACGCGTTGCTGACGGTGATTCGTAAAGAGTAGAACTGCTTTGTGCTGTAGGGTAGTGGCGGAGGAGTACGTGACGCTCACGTATTGGAGGCGATAATCGAGGAGGCGCTGGGCGACTGCTCGAACCGAACGCGCCCCCCTCCACCGACGTATAACGACAGCCTGGGGACGATGGGACCGACGTGTTCGCCGTACTGGAGCGTATCGGAGGAGCTGGGGACGTGTCAACGGCAACTGGTCGTGCCGAGCCGGAGTCAGTTGGTCGGGCGTTACGAACGACTGGCGATGGATCTCGTCGCAGAGTCTCGGCGAAATGATTCTGGAGAAGGCGCGGGATCATTGCTGGGTATGTGAGCCGAATGAAGGCTGTCCCTACGTTCACATGCCCGGCTATCGCGCGGGACGGCCGAATCGGGTATATATGCAACGTTTCGATAATGCGGGCTGTATTGTGACGCGCTATTTCAACAGCGTCATGGAGACGTTCCTGCGTCGATCGCTCATCCCCTGTTTCACGAGAATAGTGCATATTCTACACGAGACTACGGTGTCGACTTCTTCCGGTGAACAGCAGCAGCAAACGGGCCGTGCAGGAGAATTGTATTTGGTGCAGTTTGTGTCGAACTGGTTGTTGGGAACGAATTGGCGCGATCATATGAATCGCGTGCAACTCGAGTCGGCCGTGCACACGTACGTGCAACGCCGGAGCGGACTGGAATGAACGAACACTAGTAGAATAGAGAACATTTTATTATTTGTTTGCTATTGAAACAAAGGCTTCACGCTGTGTTTGAATGTTGTAAGAGTACCGAATAAAACGTTGAAAATGTACTTTCCGTTTCCGAGTTACCTAGTTAGATAAAATACCGCTAGTCGTAAAATCCCGCTAGTTACCGCACTCCTCAGTTAGAAAAACCACCGCCAGTTACCACCACATTTCACCGCTAGTTAGAAAAATTACAGCTCTAGGGTTAGAAAAACAAAACCACCACACGCTAGTTTCCGCTACAGTTAGAAAAACCTTCACCGCATTCCACCGCTCTTCCCGCTAGGGTTAGAAAAACCGTCACCACCGCTAGTCTTCCCGCTAGGGTGTACTTACCACCACCACCACCACCGCCACCGTCACCGTCGCCGTTATAAATAGCGACGCTCGAAAAAATATCATTAGAGAGAATGCCACCACCTACTAGATGGCAATGTCCGAAATGTGAGCGCTATTTCGCGACGCAGTCGACGTTAGAACGACACGTAAAGAGTTCGAAAAGTTGCGGCGACGAAGCGCTATGCGTAAAACGTCGAGAGTGTCCAAAATGTGGCACGCTATTCACCACGCGTCACGCTATGCTACGACATCTGAGGCTGCAGTGTGGCCGTTCGCCACCTCCTGAATCAGTGGCGGAGGCGGTGGAAGCCGCTAGGCTTAACGAAAGTTGTTAAACGTTTGCACGCGCGGTATTGTCGCGACACGTCGACCTCGAACGGCGGCGGCGTGCGCCTGAACGAATTGGATCGCGTGGAGACGGTTTTTGGCATCAACGTCGTCGTCTATCGTCGACTGACGAACGACGTCGCCGAACTAGTCCGTCGATCGTGCGAAGCGCACCCCACGACGCTGAACGTCAACCTGTACGAGTCGCACTTCTCGTACATAAGCGATCCGCGCGCGTACACGAAAACGTACAAGTGCGGGAAATGCGGCAGCGTCCTCTGGCGGAGCGCGCGCGATTTACGACGTCACGAAGCGACGTGCGAAGGCGGCGTTCGTCACGTGTTCCCCGGCGGCGTCCTTATTCGAGCGACTCGACGACGAAGGCATCGACGTCGGCGACGACGACCTGCGCTACTACCCGTACCGCGCGACGTTCGATTTCGAGTGCTATTTCGCTGATAACGATCTGCCGACGGATAGCGACAAATGCCGCTGGATCGCGCGACACGAACTGCTCGGCGTGAGCGTCGCGTCGAACGTGCCCGGTCAAGAAGCGGCGCGCTGTTACGTCACGACCGGCGATTCGTCGGAACTCGCGCGTCGATTCATCGACGACCTGGAAGCGGTGAGCCCGGCGGCGTGCGCGATTCTACGTCCCCGCTACGACGCGACCTTCGAGGCGCTCGACGCCGACTGGCGGCGACGATGCAACGACGACGACGACGCCGACGCGTCACCGTACGCCACATTCGCCGACCGGCTGTGGACGTACCTTCGTCAAATGCCCATATTGGGATTCAATTCGGGTAAGTACGACCTGAACGTCGTCAAAAAGTACTTGACCCCCCTGCTCATAACCGACGACGCGCAGCACACGTCGTCGGCGTTTACCATTAAACGTCAGAACAATTACATGTGCCTGTCGACGACGACGTTGAAGTTCCTGGACATAACGAATTACCTCGCGCCCGGCGTTAGCTACGATCGCTTTCTGAAAGCGTACGGTTGCTCGGCAACGAAGGGCTACTTCCCGTACGAGCACATCGACGCGTTGTCGCGTCTGGACGAAACCGCCCTGCCGTCGCGCGAAGCTTTCTACAGCCAGCTGAAACGCGACGGAATCTCCGCGGAGGCGTACGAGATTTGCGCAACGACGTGGCGCGACGAGGGCATGACGTCGATGCGCGATTTTCTTGTGTGGTATAACAATCGTGACGTGGCGCCGTTTCTCTAGGCCGTCGATCGCCAGTTCGCCTTCTATCGGCGCCGAAGTAACGACATGTTCAAGGATGCCATCAGCGTACCGGGGTTGACGTTGTTGTACCTGTTCAACGACATGCCGAAGTCGATCCATTTCTCGCTCTTCAACGAGCCGAACAAAGATCTGCACCGTCTGCTGCAGGCGCAGATCGTCGGCGGCCCGTCGATCATCTTCGCGCGCCACCACGAGGCCGACGTGACGTCGATTCGTGGCGTCGACGCGCCGTGCCGACCGATAGTAGGCTTCGAAGCAAACGGCCTCTATCTATGGGCGATAATGCAGGAGATGCCGACGGGCTGGTACACGAGCCGACGCGCTGAGAACGCCTTTCGAGCGGAACGCGTGCAACGCTACGGTCGTATGGCCGTGGAGTGGTTGACGCGCGTGGAGGCGGAAACCGGCGCGCGTATACGTCACCAGTTGAACGGACGCGAGAAGCGCATTCGAAAGCACCGAGTCGACGGGTGGTGCGCCGCCACGCGAACGGCGTATCAATTTCACGGCTGCTATTTTCACGGCTGCCCGACGTGTCAGGCGCACGTGACGACGAACGCCGTCAACGGTCAACCGCTGACGACGCTGTACGCCGGGACGATCGCTTTGACCGCCTACCTGCGCCGTTTCGTCGACGAAGTCGTAGAAATGTTGGAGTGCCAGTGGCACGCCGTGCAACCGCCGTCGGTGCCGACGCCGCCCGACGCGTCACGATGGCAACCGCCGCCGACCACCATTACGCTCTCGACGATACTGGAGGCGGTGCGCGACGGCTCTCTGTTCGGCCTCGTGCAGTGCGATATCGCCGTACCGGAAGCGCTGCGCGACAAGTTCGCCGAGATGCAGCCGGTATTCAAGAACGTCGATATCGTGCCCGACGATCTCAGCCCGTTCATGCGCGACTACGCCGAGTCGCACGATCTCCTCACGCGACCTCAACGCACGCTCGTCGGTAGCTACTTCGGCGCGGCGATCGTGCTCGCGACGCAGCTCCTACGCTGGTATCTGGCGCACTGGCTCGTCGTCGAGCGCGTCTACCAGATCGTCGAGTACGCGCCGATAGCGTGCTTTCGCCGCTTCGGCGACGCGGTTTCGACGGCACGCCGCGAGGGCGATATCGATCCCGACAAATCGATCATCGCCGATACCATTAAACTTCTCGGGAACAGTTCCTACGGGAAAACGATTACGCGCGTCGATCGGCACCGGGAAATCAAGTACGCGACGCCGGTCGGCGCGTCGATGCTCGTCAACAATCGGCGCTTCCGGCAACTGGACATCGTCGTCGACGACGCGCTGTACGAGGTGGCGCTGAATAAGCGTAAAATCGTCTACGGCCTGCCGATACATATCGGCTATTTCGTATTGCAGTACGCAAAATTGAGAATGCTGGAATTTTATTACGATTTCGTCGACGCCTACATTTCCCGTCCGCTCTTCCAGTACTGCGCTATTGATACCGACTCGGCGTACATAGCCCTAGCCGGACGTGACGTCGACGCGCTCGTACCGGAAGAACGTCGCGAACACTACTTCCGGAATCGTTCGCTCTGGTTTCCGGCCGAATGCTGCGACGCGCACGTGGAAGCCTACGTACGACGGCGCGTCGCCGGACTAGCGTGGGACGGCGGAGCGGCCTGCTGCGCGCGCCGACGCCTGTTCGATCGTCGAACGCCGGGCCACTTCAAAGAAGAGTGGCGCGGCGACGGAATCGTGGCGCTGTGCAGCAAAACCTACTACTGCTTCGGCGGCGCCGCCGGTCCGAAGTACAGCAGGAAGGGAATGAGCAAGCGACAGAACGCCGACATCGACGAGCACACCTTCCTCGCCGTACTGCGCGACCGTCGCAACGGCGTCGGCTGGAACCGCGGTTTCCAAGTGAAAGACTCGTCCGTGTTGACGTACGTTCAAGAGCGCGCGGCGTTCAGCTACTTCTACCCTAAACGCCGCGTGCTCGACGACGGCGTCACTACGGCGCCGATACCCGTCTAACTCGTAAACACTCGTCTAACTCGTAAAAACTCGTCTAACTCGTCTACTACTAACCTAACCCCCACCACCCCTCCTAGGGGTAGTTTCTGTATGTATGTATGTGTGGGTAATAATAAACACCAGTGTACATCATTTGTTTGTTTTTATTTCTACTACTATACACGTAAAAGCGGTATAATTAATGAGGTTTTAATAAATCGTATACGAGACAGTCATTATTCACCCTATTGGTGCCGAATAGGCTCTGGAATGTCGTCAACGGCATCCCGCGACATCGGAGGAGAAGGTAGGCGACGCAATATAGTCCGCACACTTTAGAGATGACGCTCTGCAAGCGCTTGTCGTTGTACGTCCACGCGTCGCCGCAGTGGCGGCGCAGGAAGGCGCGGAAGTCGGCGTGCAGCGGCGGCAGACCATACGAATCGAAGTACTCGCCTCGTCGGACGATACGTTTAGCGTACGTATCGAGTTCCAGACGACGCATCAGTTGAAACGTATCCATAGTTACTACCAGTCGTACACGACGTTCCGGTTCCGGTCGATCTCCATCACCGTCTCGAATTCCGCGTACACGACGACGTTCACCGGAAGCGGTAGCGGCGTCCCGAAATGCATGTCGACGCCCACGCTCCCCTGACGCACGACGTTTAAATGTTCGCCGTCGCAACAGTCGGGGGTCAGGTCGAAACCGAAGATGCTGTAGCCGGCGCCGAAGTCCGTGCGCGATACGTCGTTCCCCTCGTCCTCGAACGCCTTTCCGGTCGCCTCGAAGATATTCATGTAGCTCCGCACGTACCGGTTGTGCGGGAAGTCCGGCTGCAGCGGCTTGGTCGGCACCTGACGTCCGTCGACGAATAGCGTCAGGAAGTTTATGTCGTTGTGACGCGTGTCGAACGGATTTCTAGTGTTGGCGACGTTATCGATCATCATCAGGAAGAGGCGTTTCGGAATCGCGCCCATGTACAGGTTCTCGTGCGTGTGCGATAGCGTACCCGCCGTTAGAGAGAACGATTTGCAGTCGACGCGGCGCATCGGAAACTTAGCCGTTCCCAACGCCCACTCTTTGATATGTCCCATCTGGACGGCCGGGTTCAACTTCACTTTTGGCACGTGCAGTCGAATCGCCTGCAGCACGACGCGCCACCCCGGTACGGCTTGCGCGCCCATGATCGAGAAGGCGTCCTTCGAGCGCACTATGCGCACTTTCGTGTCGACGCCGTTCGGTAGGTGTCTGTTTAGCATAAACGCGTCGATGTGCAGGCGTCCCATCATTTCCAACTCGTTGCTATCGGCCGTCGCGAGTCGTCGCGCCTCGAAACCGGCGTTGGCGTTGCCGAGCGTGTCCATCCGTCCGGCGGTGTCTTTGTATCACAACGAACCCGTGATATGCGAACGTTTCGCGTCGCTACCGTAACTTAGCAACGTCTCGAGGTAGGCCCGCTACGCGTACGTATTGGTCGACGGCGTCACGAGGGTGTTGTTCAGCGACACGTCGATTTGACTGATCATCGAATGCAGGAAATTGTTGACCGGCGCCACCGCGGCGGCCGCCGCCAGATCGGTACCGTCCCCCTGCGTCACTTTGAAGCGTACGTACAGTTGAACGCTCGGCAGGTCCGTATAGTCTTCGCCCGAACCCGGCACGAGGAACTCGATAGGGCCGCCGGCGTCGAGAGTCGTCAGCGGCTGGTAGACGGTCCAATGACTGCTCTCGATGCTCGTCTGCGTCACCGGTCCGCTGAACAGCTCCAGTTCGGCCTTCACGCCCTCGCACGTCGAGCCGTTCACGAATGCCATGTCGTCCGTTCGACGTCTTCCGCCTACTGACGACCGTCGCCGCTAGGCGCGTCCTCTTTATGCCGCTGCCGCCGCGTCGGTGCGTTTTTTTTCTTCCGTGTACGCATTGGTCGACGCGTCGAGTTGACTGAATATCGTATGCAGGAAATTGTTGACCGACGCCACCGCGGCCGTCAGATCTCCTCCGCGCGGCGTCACCACTATGAAGCGCACTCGAAGGTCCGTATAGCCCGAACCCGGCTGGTAGACGGTCCACTGACCGTTCTCGAGTGCGCGCTCCATCGTCGTCGTTACTCGTCGAATATGTCCGTTCGACGCGCTCTTTTCCGCCTACTGACGGCCGTCGCCGCTAAGCGCGCTCTCTTTACGCCGACACCGCGGGGACGACGCTGCTGCGTTTGTTTCTTTCTCTTCTTCTTTGGTGCCGCCTGCGGATTCAATAGGCCGTCGAGAAGATCGGCGCCGGCTTCCTTCGCGCGCCTTTTTAGCGACTGTTTCAGATTGCCGCCGGCGACGACGTCGCGCGCCACGTGCATGCCGGTGTTGAGCGCTCGTTTTCTCAACGCCATCGCGCCCCTCTTGATAAGCGGCATGGCGCTTCGAAACAGACTCCCGTAGAGATTACCCAGACCGTGACCTCGTTGACCCCGAGCGCCGACGAAGACCGGCAGCTGTCCGCCGACCTGACGAACGTAGTAGTCCACGTACGGGTTCTTCGACGACGGCGGCATGTTAAAACAATTTCGATTTACAACGTCTGAAGTGAAGCGTCGTCACCACCTTCCCCTGCTCGAATGGTATCGGTTGGCCGTGACCGTCTCTTATATCGACTTCGACCTCGTCGAATTGATTCCGCATCAGCAAACGTATTGCAAGCGAACGAACGATTCCGAAACGACGTCACCGTTCTCACCGCGGACGGCGATGTTTCGAAGGAGCAGCGCGAACACGTCACCGACGATGCGCGTTTCCACGAGATCCGTGTACACGTACAGACTCTCGATGCCCGCCGACATGGTCACCGTATTGCGACCTTCGTACTCGAACGTGTACTCGGCGGGCGACGTGCTGATGACGGGCCTCGTCGCCGGCGCGGGACCGTACGCGGACGAACTCATGATCGTGTTGCTATGGAAACCTAGCACGTGCCTCAGACGGCTCGAATGAGGTATGATAAATGTGACACCCGCCGACATACGTAGCGTAAATCGGTTAGAGACGGCGCATTATTCTAGCACGGCCTTGACGTTCCTGGTGTGTAATTTCTCTAGCGCCTCGTTGATCCTGTTCAACAACGTATAAACTTTGTTGTAGAAACCGTGAGGAATCGTCGTCTGACGATATATCAGCACGGTCGTGCCGTCTTTGTCTATCTGGGTGTAAACACCCGGTTCGCCCGCCGCGCAAGTCAGGTAGAAGTAGGCGTCCTTCTCTCTCACGTTGTACCACGTGTGCGGATACTGTACCGACACCGCGCCGCATTCCCACTCCCCCGACAGGTCGAAACGTCGCGGCAACGTCGTGACGTAGTGCGTCAACGTATTATCGGGGTGACGTTTCATAGACGCGTTGCTCGGCAGCGTCAGGTAAAAATCAGACGAGACCGCCATCGCGTTGTCGTCGACGTTCGCCGCCGCCGACACTCATAGACGGACTCGGGAGCAGGTAACCGAGACAGCTGCTCAACAGCGCCGTCCACAGGTTGGAGTCACCTTGACCTTTCGTCAGATTGTATATACTAACGGCGATGACGAAGTACAGGACGACGACCTGACAGAGGAACACGATTTCGGCCTTAGGGCATTCGTTGCCGCAGATTCGCCATGGAACGGGTTCGGCGGCGGTTGTTGTTGTAGCGTCGATGGAGTCCGCGTTGTGCTCGTCGTCGACGACGGACGATTCGTCGGCGTTCGTTCGACGCTCGCCACTCGAGGTAGTTTCGTCGTCGTCGCACATCGTCGCGCCAATGCGCGCTGTCGATGCAGCAGGGACCTTTATACGGTAAGAACGAAGATCCGTTGCATAGTCCCGCCTCGTGCAGTCGCCAGCAGCCGGTGTGACGCGTCCAACGATTCATCATAGGTCCACGAGCGACTCAGCGTCGATCCAGCTGTTGAATGAGGCCGGATATCCGCTCCATTTTACGAGCGCCTCCGAACCGCCGCCACGACGCCGACGACGCCGTAGAACTTCCTCCACGCGATATAGTTTGTCTTTTGGAACGACTACGCGTTGTAGTTCCGGTTCGTAGAAGGTGCCCTCTATCGGCGTCTCGGCGTCGTCCTTGAGGCGATAAACGTGCGGTTCGGACGGGTGCACATCTACGACGGTGAACAGCTCCTCGCTCCAGTTAACCATGTATCCTTTTTTGAAATGACCCCTCGTCTTGCTGATATGTACGCGATCTCCCACGCGTAGTTTCGGTTTACCTCGTCGTTCGACGTCGCCGCCACCGTACAGTCGTTGCCATACGGCCTCCTGAATCGTCGCGTCGACACTCGCCGGCGTCCTACCGATGCTTCGGTGGTAGGCGTTGTTGTACGATCGCACGAAATCCGGTAACGCCTCTACGTAGCGCAGCGTTTCGTGTTTCGTAAAATAGCGCCACATACGCGTCTTCAAAGTTCGATTAAACCGTTCCACGACGCTCGCTTTGGTCTCCTCGTTATGCGTCACGAAATGATGAACGCCGCGACTCTTTAGCAACGTTTGCAGGGGTCGGTTCAAAAACTCGCTCCCCTTATCGGTCTGCAGCGTGTGCGGCGTCTCGTCGTCGTTCAGCAGGCGCTCGAAGGCCGCGACGAGCGACGCTCCGGACTTATTCTTCAACGGAACGCACCACGCCCGCTTCGAAAACACATCGATCACCGTCAATAGGAACGTTATACCGTCGTTGTGCGTTTTCAGTCTAGTCAAGTCGACCAGGTCGGCTTGCCAATCCTGGTTTCGACCGCCCACGATGACGCGACGTCGTTTGAAATGACGTCTAACCGGTTTGTGTAGGGTATAGGCGTCCTGCGACGCTAGCCACCTCTCGACGGCCGGACGTCGGAGCTTCGACGCCCGGTGCAACGCGTCGACGCCTCCGTAACTCCCCACCCGTTTCGGATCGAAGTACGCGTTATTCAGCTCGTCGTCGTCGACGTCGACGTTTCGTTGCTGTCGAGGCTTTCGTTTTGGACGACGACTCCACCCGGACACCATGACGACGACGAAGACGATGATACGATGATATAGAGTGCGATAAGCGCGGTGGTGAAGCCGAAGACGATGATGATCGCGCGTCGTGACGTCATCACGACAACGTATCCCACGCCGTGACGCCCAACAAAGCGGATCTGCGTTTAGGTTCGCCTCGCATCCGAGTACGACGTCTCCGCTCAGTCGGCGCTGCTGATGAACTAGACGTCGACGGCATCGTCATCCTCTCTTCTAGTAGCTGTTCCGTCGTCGCTCCACGTACGAACGATAGCGCGGGTTGCCTACGAATTCCATAGGGATATTCATATCCTTCATGTGCAATCCGAACTCCCGCCATCCTACGGGCGCCGTCGTCTTCGATCTCGTTCGCATGCGATCGTTTACTAGATCGACCATATTACTCCCCGCGATCGCTTTACCGTCGTACACGAATTCACCGCGATCGTTCCATCGAGACAACGGATCGGCTTTCATTTTTTCGATCAGCAGTCTCGTCTTCTCTTTCAACGTTTTCGGCATACTGGCTACGATTTCGCGCACTATCACCTCCGACGATGGTGGCGCCACCGCCGGTGCTGGCGCCACCGGTACCGCGGTTGTCTCGCCGCTGTTCACCACCGACACGCGTACCGGTTGCGCCGCTCGAGCCGCCTCTATCGTATTGTACCGACTCAGCAGTTGATTGTACGACGCTACCTTTTCTCGTTCCGATAAATCCGAACGTTCTAGAATGTCCTTCATGTCGCTGTCAAGGCTACTCAGCACACGTGATCGAGGCGTGCTCGACGACTGATCGACGCGTGGCAGAAGGCTTTCCACCAATCGTGGATCGACTAACGCCATCTTCTTTGCGTACTGCATCAATTACCGCCGCCGCCGAACACCTGTCTGAGCAGCGGCAAGATAACGGTACTCGCTAACGGCGCTAGCAGGGCCGTCAGAAAACCACCCGCACCCTTTTGCAAGATGAAACGCTTCTGCTTACGCGTCACGTGTTTGTCGACGAGTTTACGCAGGTGATCCCGGTATTTCGACAATACGCGTTTCTGTTTCGGCGACAACTTCACGTTCCCTTTCAGAATGTTGTACGCGCAATCGCACAGACTACAAATGAGACCGGTGTCCGCGAGGGCGAGTAGGGCTTTTCGCAGAGCGATGTTCCGCCTATGTCTCTCCAACAGCTGCAGGGCGACGAAGTGTCTCTTTATTTGATTCGTCGGTCCCGCCACCTTCGGCCGTCTCTTCGCTCCCGTCACGCGCGCCTTCATAGCGACTAATAAACGTACGCCCCGTCGTCTCTCTCTTCTTATAGTCCGCCGACGCCACCACCGCCACCTCCGCCGCCACCCTTCCGTACGTACACGTACTGAAGGCGATCGTCCGGAAATATACACGTACGCAGACGCATGTCCTCTTCCGTTTCCTGTTTCAGATCCACGAATAGATACCCGTACGCCGACGACGTCGCGTCTTTGAAAGCCTCTATCATGTAGTTGACCTTTCCCGGGTACATCTGTTTCGCTAGGTGACCTACTTGACCCGCGTCTCGAAGACTCTTGAATAGCACTATGTATTGAGCGTTCAGGCTGATTGTACGGTTTTCTTTCCCTTTCGGAAACATGTTCTGTCGCAATTGTACGACCGACGTATTACAATGATGACTTTTTTTAGTAAATAGTACCGTCACCCGGCTATCGGTCTCCTCCATGAGGTCGTCGAGTACTAGAAGCGTTCTCGCTTTACCGTCTAAACGTTTCGGATCCGGCAGGCCGTCTACGAACTCTATTTTCGAAGACATAGACGCGTAGCCGCTCTGCCACTGTCCGTAACACCACAGGATTTTCTCCGGCGGCGGATCGAACATAGTGTCGTAACGTATCAAACGCTCGACGAACGTCGTCTTACCGCATCCCGTAGGACCGGCTACTATACACGTAAAAGGATGCTTCAACGACGGTCCGTTCATTTTTCACGACTGAACGACGAACACTTTTTTACGCGTCTTTATACTCATCGCGCAACTCCATCAACAGTTTACCGAGCATGTTCTTCCCCGGATCGCCCGCGATTCCGCCACCCCAGAAACCCTCCCTACTCGCTACCCATTCCACCAATTCGGCGTCCCCGGTCGCCAACAGTGCAGCCTTCAAATCGCTCGATCCGTCAAACTTCCTCCTCATCAACATCTTCATACATTTCACCCTAATGTCGGTCCATTTGTTTCTCATTCTCTTTAGTCGAATGTCGTAACCGCGTCGTTTCGCTGCGTAAGAGCTTTGCGACCATTTGATCTTTTCGGCGCATTCCACGTCCTCGTAGAATATCGCTTTCCTATACTGATAGGCGTGCTCGACGGATCGAAAGCCCCGACCGAACGCCGACAGTCGACGCATATACATATTCGACAAGAACGATCGCGATCCACCAAACCTTATAGGCGACGACATCGAACCGACTACAGATCACCCGCTACCGTCACCGCTTATATACCAACACTAAAAAGTTGCGACTAGGGTTCAAACCCGGAACCTTTCGATCCCTAGGCGAACACTCTCCTAAGAGAGCTATACCGTCGCCAACGATTATGCAGGGTTTTACCCCGGTTATATCTCACCGCTAGGTGGCATTTTACCCCGGTTATATCTCACCGCTAGGTGGCCTCTCGAATCTACAAACGCATTATTGCTTACATCAGCGTTGAGGACTATGTTAAAAGTACGAAACTAAACGTTTATACGATGGTTTTAGCGTGGTTAGCGTATTGCTTACATCAGCGCGCTCTAGGTACGGCGTTGATCGCTAGGACTAAAATACTCTCTGCACTCACCGCTAGGTGGCATCTCTCTAGTGTACTGTCAATCATCCAATTAGTATCAAATTACATCGCTCATCAATCACGTTTTTTATAAGTAGATTTCCCAAACTCATTAGTGTCAAACACAAAGCCTTTGATCTTTTTTTATACATAGGATTAGTCTCGCATTATTGCTGACTCAGCTGGGTGCTCGAATCGTTTAGTGGTCATTAAATTCTTTTTTATAAGTAGGATTTTGAGGCCCAACAGGTCTTACTATCTACTCACGTTACATCCAAAACTGTCGGAGATGTGTGTGCACAAACAAACAGAGAACGATCTGTTTTATAATTCTTATCTGGGCATACTTAGTTACATACTCACACATGTAAACACATAGTCACGCACTTATGAATCTTTCACCTTTTATTGGCAGTAATGTAACAATAATTACGCCTGAAGGTATTAATAAGACTCACCATTTGCAACTACAACTACGAAAATGATGGCAGTAATTTACTAAAATAACCGTCTTGAAGGCACAGTATTAAAAGTGTATGTCCAGCGCCATTTTCATGGAAAGGCTGACGTCACGAATTTCTACTTTCCGTTCATACTCCCACAGACAGTAGACTACAGCAGTTTACGACATAAATAATCGCCAAATTTGCTTTGCCGCTGTAACGTAATACAAATTTTACGTTCGCAATGTGTATGGTCTGGCATAGTAATAGTTCTTGATGCATATGTACAAGTGTAAGTCAGCTTCTGATCCAAAGGGAATATCATACACGAATAAATCAGTCGGCGTATTCGTATACAGTTCGAGCAAAACTAGGAACCTGACACGTCACAACTGACGTCAGAGCTTTGAGCTTATTGCTAAAACATCTCCTCATGGGCAAGATGTTATCCACCAGCCTATTTGATTTACATTTAATTCGAATTGATCACTTTGATACCACCTTCTGTGTTAGCCTCTGACCGTTACGTGAAAAATGTAGATTGTAGTTGCAAATCGTTAGGTTATATTTAACTCTTTTATGTGCATAACACCATAAAGTTGTATTTTGTTTCCCTTTAACACACTGCGTATTTATGTTCAATCTAGTAGAGCGAACCTTGACCAACCAATGACCATCCATGACGGACCAACTATGGGGTTCCTGGACCGGATCAATCGCCAAGTACATTTGTCGCCCTCGACCACGCCTTGTAGTTAAACCAAGTGTCATATGTAATTTTCTTCGTTACATTATGTTGTCTGTTCCTCGAATTTAAAATATAATGTCCAAAAGTAAAATACGTTGAAGTACACTGTCAAAATTGTGTTTAATAAACCCGACACATTGTTCGTATATAGATTATTTGCCCGCGCTAAGTAAACGAAACACTCATATTATAAACAAATCTGTTGGCAGTTTAGCGTACGCATCATGCCTTAGCAACAAGACGTTTAATGTTCATTGCGTTCGCCAGATCACAGACACATACCACCGTGGTTAATTGAGAAACGGAACAGACAACTACCTTTTTTAAACGGATGCCACGTGTAATCGGATGCTAAACCGGATGTTAAACCGGATGTATTTAACCGGATGTCATCTATAACTGGACTGGATATATGATATCCACAGTTTGGCCATTACAGACCAATCGAGGCCAATGTGACATAAGTAATTCACGCTTGCACTAATTCCAAGAATAAAACTAGTGAAAATGTTTATGTACTGTTTTGTTACCTACTGCGAATGTATTCGTGTGTGTGCGCGCGTGCGTAGGTACATGTGCGCGTGTGTACATGCATGAGTTAGTGTTCGCGCGCTCATGTGTGCTTTATAATAATTGTTATGTATGCGTGTGTCTGCCTTTTTATTTATTTATTTTTATATGTGTGCATGTACTGTGTATACGCGCGCGTATGTGTGCGTGTGTGTGCGCGCGCGCGTGTATGTGTGTGTGCGTATGTGTGTGTGTGTGTGCGCGCGCGCGTGTATGTGAGTGTGTGTGTATGTGTGTGTGTGTGTGTGTGTGTGTGTGTGTGTGTGTGTGTGTGTGTGAGTGTGCATCAGTTCCTGTGCGTTCAGTGCGTACGCCCGCTTCCCAGCTTATCTTCACCGGCCATCCTCGCCCACCAGGGGCGCTGCTGATTAAACCCGTCTGAATATACCTGCATACCTGCCAACTTTCTTTTTAATTCCGGGAGATTCAGCAGATTCACCCAGCACGCCTCCCGTGGCGCGCTGTCTCCCGGATTTTGACGAAAGACAGGGGAGGGGTGTGACAAGAACGAAACAAATTGAAACTTGTCGGGAAAATCTGGCGCGAACTGTGCTTGTTTAACAAACTTACGGCTGACGGAAATGTGCTAATGCGATACACAAGGTACCATGCAATGGTGTATGATATAACTATACAATGGATTCAGGACATAACCCCACTTTGACATAACCCTACTGAACAAACCCCAATGGACAGAACGCCACTCGGGGAGAATCCCACTCACTAATGAATCTTTTGGGAAACAAATAACTCTAGTAATATTTCTTCATCAGAATAAACAAAATGGTTTTGTTACAAAAAGTAATATGTATTTCAGATTCGAGAGATTGGTCATGTGATGTGGTGATTTCGATTGCACTTTAAATTGTTATTTTGTAGAATATTTGAATTGACATGGAAATGGAAACAATTAGTTTTGTAAGTGTGTTATTAATTATGTCCGGTGGGGTTAGGTCCGAGTGGGGTTATGTCCGAGTGATGTTATATCCGAGTGGGGTTATGTCCGGGTAGGGTTATGTCCCAGTGGGTTATATCCCGGTGGGGTTATGTCCGAGTAGAGCTAAGGATGGGTGGAATTATGTCCGAATGGGGTTATGTCCTGTTGGCGTTATGTCCGAGTGCAGTTATGTCCGGGTGGGGTTATGTCCGAGTTGGGTTATTTCCGAGTTGGGTTATATCCAGGTAGGGTTATGTCCCAGTGGGGTTATGTCCCGGTGGGGTTATGTCCGAGTGGGGTTATATCCGACTGGGGTTATATCCGAGTGGGGTTATGTATGGGTGGGGTTGTGTTCGGGTGGGGTTGTGTCCAGTTATGTCCTAAAGTTTTTTTTACCAGTCTAGTTGTGTCCATTTACCCTATACAATAGAATATGGATGTGTAAGTAGTCATAACATTCTAACATAAGAGTAACAGAAAAGTTTACCGTCTTGAGTGTCATCAAACGCTGTAGTTTTGAAATTTCTCTGATAGACGGATTGATTGATAATGATTGGTAATTTTCAGTCGGTAATATGCTTCGTTTACACTATTTTCGATGGTCGAGCCATTCATGCATCATTTACATCAAGCATTCAACACGCATTAACTTATGTACAAAGGATACATATTACAGATTGGCGAGGTCTTCGTAACTGGATGGTTCGGGTCTAGTAGGGTTCAGTATTAATTATGTCAACGTTTGTGAATGAGGCCAGCCACCGTAAACAACACAACAATGAACAATGGAAATGTTACGAATTTTATTACGTATATAAATAACCAGGAACTCTTTTATAATAACGATTAAAAATAGCATTTACCCTCTTATCATGCCTTATATCTGCGCTCATAATTAGCTATCTAAACCGTAGCCATCCCCAGCTAATCGTTAATACTCGAATAAAAAATAACAATAGAATGGCTCGTTCAAATATAACTAAGCACTATTAGCGTTCTCAAGGGAACTTCAAATGTTAATGCGTTCCAAGTTCTGGTCCGCTCGGACTCAGATAAGTACCATCGGGGAATCTATACCATCCAAAGTATAGAGAACAACAGTCTCTTAGTTTCTTACATCTAAAATATATACCATCCCCGGTATAGAGAACAACATTACATACATCGAGAATATATACCATTCCCATTATACAGGAAAACAATCTCTCAATTACGTACATCGGGAATCTATGCCATTCCCGGTATAGAGATCGACAGACTCTTCATTACGTACACTATATTGAGACAGATCAACTTAAAATATACGTATAAAATAGAAATGTCACTTCCCTATATATCGTCTCCCCGCGTACTCAAACGAAATTTAGCCATACTCGCGTTGTGTCGTCCCGTTAGCCTGACTCGGCTAGCTCGCCATGAGATCACATCACGACTTGACGACCGTCCGTCGGAAGTGTCCTCCTCTGTTCCCGCACGCACTGTTCGCCGTCACACGCATTCGCTCGGTTCCGTTGACCCGGCATGGCCGACCCGCTACGTAGAGTCCCTCCCGTCTCCACCTCGCTTGCCTGAAGCATGTCTCCGCCACACGCTTGTCTGATCGCCGCTACAGCACTCGGCCGGCTCCGCCTGCACGCTGAAACCCCTGTTACCTAAACCACCAGTAACATTGGGTAGACTCCACTGTACGGTTATGTTGTCTGGTAGCAATACTAAATGAAGATCATTAACATAATGTATTCTTCTTATAGAACGCAGCATCCAGTACATAGAGCTGTTGGAGCACTTATACGAGATTCACGGGTTATGTAATGGGAGGTTTCGACGGGGAGCGGAGGGGGTAGGTGCCTATTTTCTGTTATAAAACAATGTATTTCCTGTGTCTCTGTGGTTCTATGGCTCTGATAGTTTTTAATGTATGCGGCTGAAAATGTGTATGTGATATAGTAGGCTCATTGCGGAGGTTCGTAGATTGACATTTGCTTAGAAATTCCTCCGTGGTTCAAGATCGTGTGGTGTTCAATATTTTAAATGGCTGTACCTGAAATCCCAGCTGCGGAATTGAATGTTTTTCTATATAATCATAAATATAATAATGCCATCTACACATAATTATGTCAATGGATGTATTCAGACATTTTGATTAATTTTTATGTAACTGACGTTTGAAAATCCTGATCCTTGCACCAGCATGAAGTAGAGAACAGCCCAGTGATCGCATGAATTTCAGAACAATGTAAGTTTCAGGATTTTGTACATAGACCAAAGAACAATTACAGTTTATCAACGCTCTTAGAAACAAGGAATTTGGGGTGGGCCTTGTTTAATATACACTGCATTTTGGGGGTGGGTTGGATTCTAGTATTGGATGTTTGGATTGGGACCGTTCGATTTTATATTCAGAATTAACTGAACAAAAGTTTTGGGAAAACATTGGGATTACATTTCAGTACAAATCGTTTGAGGATAGGTCACATTCCCGTGCATAAGATTGTGTGACCGTCCATTTGTCCCGTCTGCATTGAAGGTTCCTCAAGGATGGAAATTTGTCACGTGATGTCTTGTATTGCCACACTGAGCTGCACGACTTCATTCCAGTTCAATTTCATAGTCAATTGAATTCCTGAAAATGCATAACACAAATCAACGACGAGGTGACTTCACTGCGCTACTGGCTCAGAGTGGAGAAGGTCACAAGACGGAGCTGTCTCCTGGGTTCACCTGTAACATTACACTTGACTGGAAGGACACACTTAATCAGGAGGACAGTCTTCACCGTCTATGCAGGATCAAACTCAATATATCGGTCGCACAAACTCGTATGATAAACTATCGAATATTTTATATTGAGTGATTGATTTGAAGCGTCGCAAACGTATACATTCACAATTGCTAACGTCAGCCAAACCCGGGGTGTCAATTAGAAACAATAATAATAATAACAAGATAACTTCTATTGAGCCTAATTAATTGGAAACCAAGCGCAGAGGTGAACCAGAACAAAAGGATTGGTCAATCTCAAAATCAATATACAGTATTGCAGTTGTCTCTCTTCATGTTTATTTATTTTAAGTATAGTTTTTACTATCCCAAATTACACACTGGCTTTTACGGAGCTTTCCGCGACATTTACATATGTCAAAATATTATAAAAACACACATGTTCACTTATTTGTAAAATACATCACATATGCATAGTGGCTTAACTGCCATAACTCCATGTCCTATCAAAATCAATTATTTCTGATGAGACATGTCTCTCCTATTTAGACACAAACTTAGGAAATATCTAAAATAATTACGTAATAAATATTCTAAATAAAAATAAAAATAGTACCTACCAAGAAAAAACCAATTGATACGTTGCTCTTCATATCATGACATCGATCAGTTCAACTTGCTAGCAAATAGAAATAGAGAAACCTGTAGTATCCTTAGCGGAAATATCCAATGTATTATAATTTTAAATTGGATGAATTTTCGTAGAGCATCTAAATACTATCAATTTAAAAATTAGCATAATATGTTTGCAAGACACTTGGAAGTCCAATAATGATGATTAAATTGATCTATATTTAGTTTAAATGGGTATCATTTAGTTTCTCAGGGAAAAAGCTGTAGTGACAAAGGTGATTTAATAATATACATAGATAACATAAATAATTATAAAGTACTTAAAGGTGACATGAACAGGTTGAAATAAATGCTATAGTAAATAGAATACGTATGAAATAAGATAATCATGTAATCCAAAAAAATTAAATAATAATAATTGTTTTAATAAAATCACGCAAATAAGAATGCTTCCTCACACACAGCCTCTGAAATTTTGCCTTCGGGAGTTTCCGTGAATCTGACGTCATATGTGTCATAGAATCTGGCGGCTGATCGAAGTTATTCAGCGGTTGCCGCACTGTTGTCTTCGATTAATGACAACCAGTCATAGTATATTGGATGATAGCTATGGAAATGCTTAGGCGAAGAGATGTTTGTTTTCGATCGAATGCCAAAGACAAGAAATGAGAGGATTATAAACAGATAAATCGACTGAATTTGATGACCATCTCATCGCCATCGATATCGCAACTTGAAAGTTGGACTCGCATCTGCTACGCCTTTGTCGGTGTGATCATGTTGACAGTAGTTGTTTCGTGAAGGATGCAGCAGTTTGTGAATTCGAATAATACAAGTACCAGTGACATTACCCATCATCCTGACTATTGTCAAGAAAACCATCAAAAATAAACGAAGGTTGACGTCCCCAAAACAACGAAGCGAGCTGCGAAACCTAAGGCTAAGGCGAAGCAACTTGATTTTTAGTCGAGGTAAGCCAAAACCAAAAAGAATGACAAAACGTAGGCGTAGCTGCGATTTATTTGCTACACCTCATTTGTATTTAGCAATTGTACTTCATGGGTATATTATACGTTGTTAACCGTATACACAACAACTTAGAATATTTCAATACCAGCAATGAGCTCTCAGTTTTTGGAGCGCACATCTGCGAATAGAATGGGACCGTTCATTAACTGAAGCTGAGCACTTCGCTTCAAAGAATGTCGTTCAACTCCTCGACTGTTGGTAATTACTGGCTTGGCAGTTCGCGAACATGTCTTTCTAGCGTGTATACAATATAACATTTGACCACGTTGTTGGATATTTATATTTTCTATAACCTCCTTTCTATATTTTCATGTTTTGTTTGATATTTGGAATGTGGGTATATTATAATTGTGTGGAACTTTGCGTGTCATAACATCGCGTCCAATGGCAGTGCTTAATTCCGTGGCACATTTGTATTGTGTCGTTTTTTTTTCCGTCTGACTCCTTTGGTAAATGTCTATGTTGAACTGGCAGCTACCATTCTTAATAAACCTGGTTGGCATGTAATCATTCAGTGTAAAATTGTTATGGGAATATATGTTTTGACTATATTCACTACATCGTCGTAATTACATATGTAACAATGTGCAATAGAACTGTGCACTGAATAGTTACTTTCTGCGCTGCAAATAAACTTTCAAATAATATTAAGATATATTTATTTTAAATATGTATTTCTTGACTGCAACATAGTACGGTAAGGGGATACTTATTTCAATCCAACAACAATTATTATGTAGTATACCTCTGTGTGCTCAGATTTTAGTAATACCAACAAATAGATAAGGTTATCTATTGTTTATTATACTGATGTATAGTTGGTTTATTTTTCAGTACTGCTATTGCTGACAAATCAAGGGATGAGGAAACACTATCGTCTTCAACTCTTACATGTGAACCCTTTCACATTCTGCATTGTGCATAGAACACTGTGCATCAGATAGTGATGAATAGGAATTTGGAGACACTTGCCGTGAGAGAGCAGTCAAGCATACATGACTATGTACCAACAAGAAAATGAAATGGAAAATGACAACATGCCTAATAATATTCATGCTTCATTGGACTTGCAAAATACCTTGTGTGTAATATCTTACAGTAAAAAAGCTGTTGTCTTTACACAATTATATGAATAATATTGTAGTTAAGTAAGTCAACAAACATTTGAAATTACCTCTAATTCTGTTCCATCATACATGACGTATTATCATGATGTATAGCTGGTATGCAAAATCGTGGTGTGGGTCTTTTGAGAAATGTTCTTGAACAATTGTAACTGCACTGACATCATGTATATATTTTTTTTTTTACGTAAAATCATCACATTAAAATGTAACTTGTAAACAACCAAGCACATTTTCGAACCTATTTTGATAGATATAGCCATTGATGAGCAAATTTGTGTGACTAATTACACATTGATTGGATATTTCACAAGTGTACTACGGATTATGAACATACACAAATAACAGTCGGACAAAAGCAATACCTGCTCTCGAAGCTGTCAGCGGCGAAATGTCGACTCGAGCGTGTCGGTCCCGCTTGTCAAAATACACGTTGCACTGCGGCTATTGTGATGAATACAGATTCCTGTTCCCGAATATGGGGTCGCTTTATCATCTCTGGATGACATCATCGCAACAGCCCAACCAAATTATTTAGTGTTTTTAAAAATAGAGCCGCCTTGTCTCTGAATCACTCAATGACATTGACAGCGACAGTGTCGGTGAAATCATTGAATCAGTGAATGGCTGGCTTGCACACTTCTGTCAGTTGCGCGCATCATATTAATACTATTACAATATTATTCAGTTATACGTATAGACGTTGTGTTTGACGTTAATAATAATCCGTGTGATTCTGTATAATGTCATGAATGTCCGTTTCCAATAACACTCGATGTTCGGTCCGTGAATCTGAAAGTGTCGTTTGTTGCCGGCGACAACGACATTATCAAAATATCCCTTTTTACATCGTCGTCATCACCATACATGCTATAAACTTTCTTGAGTGACGTCTATTGCCAATGGTTCATCTTTGTATGCGGCAACAGTCCTACAAGTCCTCACATTTGCCACACAACCATCCCAATCCGGATCACAAGAATCTTACGCCGTGTCGTCCATTTTTCCAGTGGTGAGACAGATTTGGGCTATGGCACATATTACGTCACAGTACTTTACCAAGCGGCAATCAGACACACTATTTCATTCGGGATTTCATTCGGAAATCGGTCAGATAGGCTGATTTTTACACATTAAACTGCCTGTATATATTAACCAAGGAACATGTCAGGTATTACACCTGTCTAAATAGCATCATGTTAGTATGTTATTTACGTGGTTAAAATAGAAAATTTATGTTCATGTCACCTTGAAGAATATCGACATGTACAAATAACTGGAGGCAACTTATCAAAAACTCTAACTATTGAAAACATATATAGACCGCCAAGGTCATTAAATCAAAATATCACAATTTTTTTGAGGAATTTTCAATGATTATGTCCACTCTAGAAAACTGTATTCATTTAATTACTACAGTAGACTTCAATATAAATTAACTCAACATAAACGAGAACAGAACATACATATATTTTTGATACTATGAAACCATACAGTCGCTCTCCTCAAATTGCCTTCCCACCTACCGTCAATAGAACTAATGGAACATTAATAGACAGTAGTTTATGTAAGTTAAATAAATCCATATTAGAAAGTACTGCAGGGATATTTACCAACACGTTTTCTGATCATCAGACATACTCCCTAATGATGGATATCAACATAAAACTAACCTTCTTGCAAAATTCGGTGCAGTAATATCACATAGTAAATTAGCTATGCTTAATGTTAAACATGAAATATAATCGGATGAAATGTTTAACAAATTAAACAAATGTCCTACGGCTGACCCCAATTTAAATTATCACATGATACATAATGAAAATTATGCTTGCTAAGAATGAGCATACGTCAGTTAAAATCATGAAATATAACAAATACAAACATAAGCACTCAACATGGTTTACACGGGGTCTTCTAAAATCTATCAAATATCGACATTCGCTCTATAAGAGACTGAATATGTCTAACCCCAAATTACCAAACTATTAAATCATTCACACTAATTTTAAAACGTATAATTCCATATTAAAGAAAAACATTCGCTCTGCCAAAAATGTACTTCGAAATACGCTTTAACAGATACAAAATAACATTAGAAATAGATGGAAAACCATAGATGAAATTATTTTTTAAAATGCTTCAAATAAAACGTTTTCTTTTAAAAGTAATGGCATAATTATAACAATAAACTGATATTGCAAATAAATACAATAACTATTTTACAAGTATAGGTAGTGATATATAGAAAGTGTTTCAACTCGGAAATCATCAAAATAGGGCACAAGTTGCCACGGCCTCCTATCTTTAACATTTATGGCAGCCATTATATGACGGATCAGGCTTAACATCTAGCGGATACTTTGGTACTAAGTGTACATTGTTTTGTGTAACGTTGCCACCTAGTGGATTCATGGAGTAATATATGGGTAAAACGTCTTCGGGCAAGTAAATTAACCAATCAGGGAATGTGACGTAATGACCGTGTGAGCAAACAGAGCGAACGCTACAAGGGTTGGAGCGGCGGGTAGAATATGGTGTATAGTAAGGCGTGATGAATGAGAGGCTTTAGTAATTCGCCGAAACGGTATCTATTCGACGTGGTGTGTGCGGCGCTGGGATAGGCATAGGCCTGTGTTATAATGGTGTGGAAAATTCAACGTTCGGTAAAAGGATCGGTCGACGCGTTGTTATTTTCTTCGGCTAGGCCGTGGTCGTCGGCTGAGCACGCGCGCGCTGGGCGACGTGTTATCGTTTTGTGACGGCGGGCCGGTGGCTTTAACCAAAGAGACTCGTCATGCTTTAATTGGGTAGATCGGGCGTGTGCTATATACGGAAATTGGCAATGGTATGGTTATTTTTCAAGGTCTTGTGTGATGGTTTTCGGTCTGGGTAACTCTGTGGTGTGATAGTTATGGCAATAAAACCGATTTTTAAACGACTATAGGATGTCTGTTTGACGTTGAGGTAAAACAAAACAGGATAATGATAAGCGAATAAAACAAAACAAGGAATGGCGTATTTTTTTTCTATTCGACTGTGTGCGAAAGCGCGGGTGGAAAAAAACCTCGCTAATGTAGAATTTAAAAAAACAATCGGTAGCGTGGCTCACGCGAGTTCCGACGCCGCAAGCGAACGCGCGGTTTTTGGTGGGAAGACGTATAGGAAGTGTGGAAAATGGGCGTTTTATATATCGTCTCCAGGCGTGGAATATTGAAAACGGCAATTAAGTCAGTCATTCGAAGTACGCCCATCTCCGTCCCGCTGTGACTAACACTATGCTGTCATTTTTATTGGGAGAAAACCGATAATTATATGTGAATTTAACGAAACAAGAAATGCCATAGTTTTCAAAACACCATCCGTAAAAAAACTAGCGACTTTTCTGGACTTGTTTGTTTGCCGCGTGCGGCGACGACGACGTAAACAAGAGCTCTTTTTTAATGGGGAGACGTATGCGAATGAGATGGGATGGGTGAAATATTGAAATACTAGAGGCGTGAAATATTTAAAACGGCTATTAAATATGTCATTGCATATTCGTCTCTCTCTGACCAATACTATGGTGTAATTGTTATTGCAAAAAAAATCATAAGCGAATTTAATGAAACATCTAAATTCCGATTTGAATATAACAGAGAAATATTCTTTAAAAATATTCTAAGTTAGGACTCGAACATAACACAACAATGTCTAAATCCCAACTTGAAAAATATTATATATATATTTAAAATAAAATAAAATAAAATATATATATATAAGACAAGTTTTTTATATTATGTTCAAGTCGTAATATATATATATATATATATATATATATATTATATATATACAAAGGAAGAAAGAGGTGGAATACTTGAGAGGAGCTAAAAATAGTATGTGGCTATCCGTCGTGGGCCTTGAAAAATGTGACAGATAGCAGTCAGAAGAAAAATACCAACAAAAAGACAGGAAGACGACTCAAAATACGACTGGAGGAACACAGAAAGGACGTAGACAACACGAAAATGAGAAATACACAATGAATGGAAAAAGATTGATGTCTACCATCAATAAATCCGCCCTTACAGACCATGCAACAACTGATAAACCATATCATAGACTGGGAGGGAGTGACAATTGTAGACAATGGACCCAACAGAAGAATCCCTCATATCAAGGAAGCCATCTGGGTCAGGAAAACCAGAACACCCGTCAACAGAGACGAGGGGAATTACGAACTGACTCACGTGTACGATGACGTCATTCAGCGTCATCGGTACTGGTGAAGTCGAAGTGATACGTTGACGAAAGCCTCTACCAGGTAAATTAAATACATATTAGATATGAAAAATGGAAGTTTCTGATTCTTGAAAAATATTCTAAGTTAGGACTCGAACATAACACACAAATGTCTACACTTTTTCACACATCTCCTATGGGTGCCTATTCGGACTTAGTCGTTTTCACGCATTCCCGTATGGATGCATATTCGGACTTATATTTTTACGCATATCGTTCGGGTGCATATTCGGATTTTTTTTTTTCGCAGGTAGGGACTTAGACTTTTTGACGCATTCCCGTATGGGTGCATATTCGGACTTAGACTTTTTTTACCCATCTCGTATGGGTGCATATTCGACTTAGAACTTGTTCACGCATTCCCGTGTGGGTAAAATTCGGACTTAGTTGTTTTCAAACAAGTCGGGACTTAGACGTCCAATAAACAAACATCGGCATTTTCCCTGTTAAACTTGCAAAAATAATTCCTATTTTTAAATACGTGATCCATCTGTTTTTAACAATTATAGACCCATTTCAGTCCTTCCAACTATCTCAAAGGTCTTAGAGAAAATAATATATAAGCAATTGTCCGCATATTTCAATGATTCTGGACTGTTTGTTCATAATCAAATAGCTTTAACAAAACATTGAACCAGAATTTCAAAATGAAAATTCGGATATTTTACTAATCACAAATTATGCAAAAAAATTCCGATTACAAAAACATGCAAATACGTGTACAAACCTTAACTGTTCCATAAACTATCAAGGTAAACAGAATCAGTATAAATTCATGTATGAATATGCAAGTATATTGATGTGTACATGCGACAACTAACATTAATTTGTTTATAATATGTTATCACAAATACTCTAATACATGCACATGTACGCACACAAAACCGTGCAACCCACACTTGAAGGACGAGTGTCTGGAGGCAACTACCGAAATTGAAGATGCGTCCTCAGAGGTGAGCAAACACACCAAGGCTGAATCTGTGAAACGTGCCAACACCCATCTACTCCCAGCCTTGGCCGACGATGATGTCGTGAAGAAGATCCAGGAGTGGGAGGCACATATATTCGAGAATGCTATGTTCAGATCCCTGCTGATGTACCTGCATCGAATGGAGACGATCCTGTTCTTTGTAGCAGTATCCCGTAACGCAGTCCTAAACCTCCATCTTGAAGCAGGAGAAGAATTGAACAAGCTGTGTTTTGCTATGGATAGAATAAAGTACAAGAGACGTTGGCCACGTTACACAGCTGACATGCACGCATTCAAGGCTGACCACCCAGAGACGTGGAAGGAACTTGAATTAGGTGACATATCAGTCACCGAGACTGCCATCCCATTTGTCTCCATTGGGGCAGACCATGCATGTGAACATCTAAACAAGCTATTGAAAGTTCATTCTGGTCTCATTGGAATCTCCAGCAATGCTCACCTCAGTCATGCACGACATCGCTTCTTCCTAGCTTCTGCCGAACTGTCGTGCATGGCAACCGAGTTCAAGGGTCAGTTCAATGTCTAAGACAACAAGGCTAGTGATCATCATGATCTATCCACGAGTGTGGTCAAACGGGAGCATGATGCCATCATCAAGATAAAGGCTGTCATAATGAGTCATAGCAATCCATTCGCTGTTGAAGGTCGCACGCTATTCAACCTGATTACCCGTGCATACATTCCATGCGAATACGTTGCACGGATCCTGAACATGGACGAGACTAGACAGAAGCTGTACGAAGACTAGGTGGCAGAGAGGATAAATGGGAATGTCAGCCTGTGGGCACCTCTCAAGAAACAAAACAAGAATACGTACATGTCTGGCTGCAAGAATTTTGCAATCGAGATCTGTAATAAGACAGTAGATCTGTGGGAAACCAAGGACCTGTATGGCAGACGGATGGTTCTTGCCCGGTCAAGCAGAGATATTGACCATAAGCACTGCATCAGCAACTAGTAGTTCACCCTGACAGCACGGGCTCTATTTGCTCCAAGCGATTCAATGTTGTCATGCAACGAAAAGCCCAAGCTCATCCATGTCCTTGAGCAGTTGGCAAAAATAGAAACTCAGACCAATAACTCTCAGACGACTACTAGCGAGACGCATGTTAATGTATCAGATGATGGAGCCTTGGACAGGGCATCTGCTGAAGTCGATGGTCCCCATCTAAGTAGGAAGATTGCTGTCGTAGATGGTGGTTGTCCAGAAACTGACGAAGAAGAAAGCAACCATGCCGACAGTAAAATATAAAATCTTGTGTTTCCGAGAGCACCCAGTGTTCTATACCTTGCGCTAGTTACATCAGTCGAGGACTAGCGACAACCGGTGACGCCACACCACGGTGCGTAAATGATCGAGGCCACACAACATTTTATCGCATTGCTAAAGACCATGGCTCCAGCGATGGATCTTATAATATAGCTGTGCCTTGGGCGGAACAAAAGCAAGGACTCTGGATAGCGTTCACATTGTTGCACACCGAAGCGTTGTTTACATCAACATTGGTCATCGCCAGTCATAATGATAATGTGATACACATGGTTTCGGCGTTCAGATGCACATTTATCATGATATAATGTGCCTGATCCTGGCAATACCGGCCTTAGCTTTGAGCTTCAGGCACAGCCAAAACCAAGAAATGCTTTTGATTTGCTGTGGACTGCCAGCTAAGGTATCAAGCCGCTAGATGAAAATAGGTCGGTGACGTCTCAGATTTTGAATTAGTAGCAGACTGCAGAGTGTTTCCACGATTAAAAATCTTCATTTAATGTTGCGTTATCACTTCTTATAGTCGCTATCTTAATTTCGTAAACGATGTGCACAAATAAGAACTTCGGAAAAGTCAGCACGACGTCGCTCCTAGCGAACCTTAGACTTTGTGGACTTCTTTTTTGACGCGACCGACAGGCACCTCGCTATCAACATTATTTGTGTACAAAATCCGTGCCAGTAACTTTTTGGACGTGCCAGCAACTTTTCAAATTTACTGGCTACCTGGGTCAGTGGATAAAACCTTAATGTTAAGGTATGTTTAAATGTTCAATTACTGCTACTAAGTCTAAGAGCAAGTAAAGTTCAAATACCTTAGGCTTGGTAACTTCTTCCCTTTATGAGGTATTAATTTCGATTTTCTGCGATGTCTTCCTTGATTTCATCATATTTCAGCTGATTGTTGATGCATGTACATACTTCTGAATAGTAATGTAGGTGGTCCAGCGTACATGCTATCCGTTCACTGGAGGAAATCCCATGTTAAAAGATAGGAATTTTGCTCCGAGGCGCTCCATGGTTAATCAGCGTTGGAGCGCCTCGGAGCAAGTGCAAAAAGTAGTTTCGGTACCCATGTTAAAAGATAGACAATTTTTTTTATCCCATGTTAAAGCATAGGAGCTATTATCGTAAAGTTATCCGACCACTTTTTTTTTATTTTTCCCATGTTAAACGATAGGCCATTTTTATCCTATGTTAAGAGATAGAACATTTTCACCATGTTAAGAGATACGGAATTTTTCTCCATGTTAAAGCATAGGAGCTATTATCGTAAAGTTATCCGCAACTTTTTTTGAATTTTTCCCATGTTAAAGGATAGGCCATTTTTATCCTATGTTAAGAGATAGAACATTTTCACCATGTTAAGAGATAGGGAATGTTCTCCATGTTAAAGGATAGGAGCTACTATCGTAAAGGTATGCAACCACTTTTTGTAAAAACAAAATATACCGAACAGCATTTGAATCTGTCACACACGAGATTGCTTGACCCGTAGGCCGGAGCTCCGCCAAGGGACCGAGCCGTTATTTGGTTGACGATGACGTGTCCAAAATGTGGTGTTATAATAAGGCGTAATTTATAATAAAAGGATTATAAATTCAGCGGAGGTCGTTTTTTCTGAAGTAATGTATACGAAATGTAGACTACATATACGACTGTGTTATATCAGAACCTACAGCCTCGTTTTATTTCGAACAGAGCGACCATATTGGAATTTGATCTTTGGTATCATTTCCATACGGTAGTGCCTAAATTCGTGTCTCTTATAAAACCCGTACTCGAGACGTGTCTGGACTTGTTTGTTTGTTGCGAGCGCGAGCGTGCGCAACCTGTATGACGTCATTAAACTGCTACGCACAGTAATTTTGTGTGCGAGGTCAGTTAGTTATACAGGTAGTGATTTGTCTAGCCATCGTTTTGAACTTGCGCATTTGAATATAACCCCACCATATGACGTTATAGATTGCGCAGTAATTTTGTGCGCGAGGTGAGTTGGACAAACAGGTAGTGCTTTGGTTAGACCTTGTTTTGAACTTCCGAGTATGCAATGTAATAGATACAGGCATATAGATATACATAGATACATACATAGAAATGCATACAGACAAACATAGGTACATATATAGAGACATGTATAGAGACATACACAGATACATACATAGAGACCTACATAGATACATACATACATACATACATAGAGACAGACATAGATATATACATATATACATACATAGAGACAGACACAGATACAAACATAGAGACATACATAGATGCATACATAGATACATACATACATACATACATAGAGACATACATAAAGACAAACATAGATACATACATAGAGACAGACTTACATACATACATACATACATACATACATAGAGACAGACGTAAAGACAGACATAGATACATACATATATACATACATAGACACATACATAGATACATACATAGAGACATACATAAAGACATACATAGATACATACATAGAGACATACTTAGATACATACATATAAACATAGATAGATACAAACATAGAGACAGACATAGATACATACATTGATACATACATAGAAACATACATAGGTACACACATAGAGACATACATAGATACATACATAGATACATACATATATACATACATAGAGACAGACATAGATACATACATAGAGACATACATAAATACATACATAGATACATACATAGAGAGAGGCATAGATACATACATAGAGACCTACATAGATACATACATAGAGACATACATAGATACATACATAGATTGATACATAGAGACAGGCATACATACATACATAGAGATATACATAGAGACAGAGATAGGTACATACATAGAGACATACATAGATACATACATGGAGACCTACATAGATACACACATAGTTAATTACATATATACATACATAGAGACATATATAGATACATACATAGATACACACATACATACATACATAGATTCATACATAGAGACAGGCATAGCTACATACATACATACATACATAGATACATACATAGATACATACGTAGATACATACATACATACATACATAGAGACATACATAAAGATATACATAGATACATACATACAGACAGACATAGATACATACATAGATACATACATAGATACATACAAAGAGACATACATAAAGACATACATATATACATAGAAAGATACATACATAGATACCTACATAGAGACATGCATATATACACACATATATACATACGTAGATATATACATATATACCTACATAGAGACATACATAGATACATACATAGAGACAGACATAAATAAATACATACATAAGGACATACATAGATACATACATAGAGCAGACATAGAGATATGCATAGATTCTTACATAGAGATATACATAGAGACATGCATAGGTAAACACATAGATACCTACATAGATACATGCATAGATACATACATATATACATACATAGAGACAGACATAGATACATACATAGAGACAGACATAAATAAATACATACATAGGGACATACATAGATACATACATAGAGCAGACATAGAGATATACATATATTCTTACATAGAGATATACATAGAGACATGCATAGGTACACACATAGATACCTACATAGATACATGCATAGATACATACATATATACATACATAGAGATAGACATAGATACATACATAGATACATACATAGAGACATACATAGATACATACATAAAGACATACATAGATGCATACATAGACAGACATAGATACATACATAGAGACATACATAGATACACACATAGAGACAGACATATATACATACATAGATACATACATATATACATACATAGAGACATATATAGATACATACATAGATACATATATAGAGACATACATAGATACATACGTATATATATAATTAGATACATACATAGAGACATACATAGATACATACATAGAGACAGACATAAATAAATACATACATAGGGACATACATATATACATACATAGAGCAGACATAGAGATATACATAGATTCTTACATAGATATGTACATAGAGACATGCATAGGTACACACATAGATACCTACATAGATACATGCAGATAGAGACAGACATAGATACATACATAGAGACATAGATAGATACGTACATACATTCATACATAGAGACAGGCATAGATACATACATAGATATATACATAGAGACAGAGATAGGTACATACATAGATACATACATACATACATACAAGGAGTCCTACATAGGTACACACATAGATAATTACATATATACATACATAGAGACATATATAGATACACACATAGAGACATACATACATATATACATAGATTCATACATAGAGACAGGCATATATACTTACATAGAGACATACATAGAGACATACATATATATATACATAGTGCAGACGTAGATATATACATAGATACAAGCACGGAGACAGACATATATATATATATAGAGACATACATAGATACATACATAGAGGCAGACATAGATACATACATAGAGACAGACATAGATATATACATAGAGACATATATAGAGATATACATATATACATACATAGAGATATACATAGAGACATACATAGGTACATACATAGATACATACATATATACATACAGAGAGACCTACTTAGATACATACATAGAGACAGACATATATACATGCATAGAGACAGACATAGATACATACATACATACATACATAGAGATATACGTAGATACATACATAGAGATATACATAGATACATACATAGATATATACATAGAGACAAAGATAGGTACATACAGAGACATACATATATACATACATAGAGACCTACATAGATACATACATAGAGCAGACATAGATATATACATAGAGACATACATAGATATATACATAGATAGATACATAGAGATATTCATAGAGACAGAGATAGGTACATACATAGAGACATGCATATATACATACATAGAGACCTACATAGATACATACATAGATACATACATATATACATACATAGAGAGAGACATATATACATACATAGAGACATACATAGATACATACATAGATTCATACATAGAGAAAGGCATGGATACATACATAGAGATATACATAGAGAAAGAGATAGGTACATACATAGCGACATGCATAGATACATACATAGATACATACATAGATACATACATAGATACATACATAGAAACATACATATAGACATACATACATACATAGTGCAGACATAGATATATACATAGATACATACATAGAGACAGACATATAAACATACATAGAGACAGACATAGAGACATACATAGATACGTATATAGATACATACATAGATACATACATAGATACATACATAGATACATACTTAGAGACCTACATAGAGATATACATAGATACATACATAGAGATATACATAGAGACAGAGATAGGTACATACAAAGACATAAATAGATACATACATAGAGACCTACATAGATACATACATAGAGACATACATATATACATACATAGAGACAGGCATAGATATATACATACATACATACTTAGATACATACATATATACATACATAGATACATACATATATTCATACAGAGAAACATACATATATACATACATAGAGACATATATAGATACATACATAGTGGAGACATAGATATATACATATATACATACATAGAGACAGACATAGATACATACATAGAGACAGACATAGATACTCACATAGAGACATGCATAGATTTATACATAGATACATATATAGTTATATACATAGATACATACCAAGATAAATACAAACAGAAATACATAGAGACATACATAGATACACACATAGACGCAGACATAGAGATATACACACATATATATATATATATATATATACATATATACTTACATAGATAGATACATAGAGACATACATAGAGACAGACATGGATATATATATAGATTCGTACATAGAGACAGACATAGATACACACATATATACATATAGAAACAGAGATAGAGACATACATACACACAGAAAAACGACGGCGACGTCGAAACCACTGACGCACTTACTCAATTTTTTTCGAGTTGGTAGGACTTTTAAATTTAGACAAAACCAGACAAATTGCACGAGACTACACAGATACATCGTACGAAACTACAGACGAGATAACGCACGAGACTACGGATGGGACATCACACGAGAGTACGGACGAGTCAAGAGACGAGACAACGGACGAGATATCGCACGAAACTACTGATGAGACATCACATGAGTCTACGGACGAGACAACAGATGAGACAACGGACGAGAACAAACGTACCAACACACTTTTAAACTAACAAACTTGCAAACTTTCACTGACAAACGTTTAAACAAACGTACAAACATAATTTTTAACTAACAATCTTGCAAAGTTGCACTAACAAACGTCCAAACAAACGTACAAACACAATTTTTCACTCACTCACTCACTCACTCACTGATGATGATGATGATGATGATGATGATGATGATGATGATGATGATGATGATGATGATGATGATGATGATGATGATGATGATGATGATGATGATGATGATGATGATGATGATGATGATGATGATGATGATGATGATGATGATGATGATGATGATGATGATGATGACGATGATGATTTATTTATTTATTTCATTTATTTCATTTGATTTGAATGATGATGATGATGATTATTTTATTTATTTATTTATGATGATGATGAGATGATGATGATGATGATGATGATGATGATGATGATTTTATTTATTTATTTATTTACTTACGATGGATGATGATGATGATGATGATGACATGCATTTATTTACTTTATTTTATTTTATTTACACTCACTCGCTCACTCACTCACTCACTCACTCACTCACTCACTCACTCACTCACTCACTCACTCACTCACTCACTCACTCACTCACTCACTCACTCACTCACTCACTCACTCACTCACTCACTCACTCACTCACTCACTCACTCACTCACTCACCCTTCGTGTCTGTTCACTCACTCGCTCACTCTTTCAAACAAGCCCTCACGCATTCACTCAAACAAACCCTCGAAACACTAAATAAAAATATATAATTAGGGTTAGATAGCGCGAAAAAGTTGGGGTCAAGCTCGCGAAAATTGCAACAACCACAAAGGTGGTTGTATACATTTTCTGAAAATTTTATGTTTTTGTCCCCTTACGTTTCTATGAGTATATTGTGTTAATTGTTTTCTTAAAACATTACACTTATTGTAACCTGTAGTATTTAATCAAATTTAATTATTTTAATATAGTTGTATTTAAACTAATGATGAAATAGTACCTGAAGTGGTGCTTTTGTCGGGCCCCTGTCGTTTGAATAATTCGTTGAGAAGTCGGACTTCATCTAAAAACATCACAAAGACATTGTGTTTCCACAAGTGTGCAGTAATATTAACTAATAATTTGAAAAACAATAAAAAATATAATTTTCCTTCGGTATGTGTTGACAACTTGTTGCCTCAATATTAAATTTAGAGGCTAAAAGAGGAAGGTTAAAGAATAGGTGGAATGATCAAATGAAACATGACACTGGACTCCCGCTAACATCAGAGTGGTATGATATAGATAGCACAAGATGGGGAGGGGGTGTGACATTCAAGAGAACAGTGATAGGGTCAAATGGACACAAAACATGTCATTTACAATGCATTGGTTGTAAGTTAATTGCGCGTGACTGATTGATTGATTGGGTGAGTGTGTAAGAGAGTGAGTGAGTGACAGAGTGAGTGGCAGTGAATGAGTGAAAATGCAGCAAGTGGCGAGTGAATGAGTGAGTGAATGAATGAGTGAGTGAATGAGTGAGTGAGTGAGTGAGCTAGTGAGTGAAAAATTGTGTTGGTACGTTTGTTTGGACGTTTGTTAGTGCAACTTTGCAAGTTTGTTAGTTATAAAGTATGTTTGCACGTTTGTTTACACGTTTGTCAGTGCAAGTTTGCAAGTTTGTTAGTTTAAAAGTGTGTTGGTACGTTTGTTCTCGACCGTTGTCTCATCTGTTGTCTCGTCCGTAGTCTCATGTGATGTCTCTTCCGTAGTTTCGTGCGATATCTCGTCCGTTGTCTCGTCTCTTGTCTCGTCCGTACTCTCGTGTGATGTCTCATCCGTAATCTCGTGCGATATCTCGTCTGTAGTTTCGTACGATGTATCTGTGTAATCTCGTGCAATGTGTCTGGTTCTGTCAAAATTTATAAATCCTTCCAACTCGAAAAAAATTGGGTAAGTGCGTGAGTGCTTTCAAAGTCGCCGTGGTTCTGTCTGTGTGTATGTATGTCTCTATATATGTTTCTATATGTATCTATGTGTGTATCTATGTATGTCTCTATGTATGAATTTATGTATATCTCCATGTCTGTCTCTATGTATGTATCTATGTAGGTCTCTATGTATGTATCTATGTATGTATCTATGTATGTACCTATGTCTGTCTCTATGTATATATCTATGTATGTACCTATGTATATCACTATGTCTGTCTCTATGTATATCTCTATGTCTGTATCTATGTATGTATCTATGTATATCTCTAAGTCTGCATCTATGTGTGTATCTATGTATGTCTCTATGTATGTATCTATGTATGTCTATGTAAGTATATATGTATATTTATATATATATATAATATATATATATATATATATATATGTATATATCTATGTCTGCCTCTATGTGTGTATCTATGTATGTCTCTATGTATTTCTCTATGTATTTCTGTATGTACTTCTCTAGGTATGTATCTATGTATATATCACTATGTATGTAACTATGTATGAATCTATGTCTGTCTCTATGTGTGTATCTATGTCTGTCTCTATGTATGTATCTATGTATGTCTCTATGTATGTATCTATGTCTGTTTCTATGTATGAATATATGTATGCATCTATGTATGTATATATGTATGTATCTATGTATGTATGTATGTATGTATCTATGTATGTCTCTATGTATGTATATATGTCTGTCTCTATGTATGTATCTATGTAGGTCTCTATGTACGTATCTATGTATGTCTCTGCATGTACCTATAACTGTCTCTATGTATATATCTATGTATGTATCTATGTATATATATATGTCTGCTCTATGTATGTCTCTATGTATGTATCTATGTATGTATCTATGTCTGTCTCTATGTATGTATCTATGTATGTATCTATGTATGTCTCTATGTATGTCTCTATGTATGTCTCTATGTATGTATCTACGTATGTATCTATGTCTGTCTCTATGTATGTATCTATGTATGTATCTATGTATATCACTATGTCTTTCTCTATGTATATCTCTATGTCTGTCTCTATGTATGTATCTAAGTCTGTCTCTATGTATGTATGTATCTGTGTATATATCTATGTCTGCACTATGTATGTATCTATGTATGTCTCTATGTATGTGTCTTTCTCTATGTATGAATCTATGTATGTATCTATGTCTGTCTCTATGTATATGTGTATGTATGTATGTATCTATGTATGTATCTATGTAGGTCTCTACGTATGTATCTATGTATGTCTCTATGTATGTATCTATGTATGTCTTTCTGTATGTATCTATGCCTGTCTCTATGTATGAATCTATGTATGTATCTATGTATGTATCTATGTATGTATCTATGTATGTATATATGTATGTCTCTAAGTATGTATCTATGTATGTATATATGTATGTATATATGTATGTATCTATGTATGTATCTATGTATGTATATATGTATGTCTCTAAGTATGTATCTATGTATGTATCTATGTATGTATATATGTATGTATCTATGTATGTATATATGTATGTATCTATGTATGTATCTATATCGGTCTCTGTGTATGTATCTATGCATGTCTCTATGTATGTACCTATCTCTGTCTCTATATGAATTGATGTATATCTCTAAGTCTGCTCTATGTATATATCTATGCATGTCTCTATGTATGTACTTATGTATGTCTCTATGTATGTATCTATGTCTGTTTCAATGTATGCATTTATGTATGTATCTATGTATGCCTCTATGTATGTCTCTATGTATGTATCTATGTCTGTGTCTATGTATATATATATGTATATATATATGTATGTATCTATGTCTCTCTCTATGTGCGTATCTATGTATGTCTCTATGTATGTATCTATGTATGTCTGTATGTATGTATCTATGTATTTCTTTATGTATGTCTCTATGTGTGTATCTATGTATGTATCTATGTCTGTCTCTATGTATTTATGTATATATGTATGTCTGTATGTATGTATGTATGTATGTATGTATGTATGTATGTATGTATGTATGTATGTATGTATGTATGTATGTATGTATCTATGTCTGTCTTTATGTATGTATATATGTATGTTTTTATGTATGTCTCTATGTATGTATATATGTATGTATCTATGTATGTCTCTATGTATGTATCTATGTATGTTTTTGTATGTCTCTATGTATGTATGCATCTATGTATGTATCTATGTATGTTTGTATGTTTGTATCTGTGTCTGTCTCTATGTAAGTATCTATGTATGTATCTATGTATGTCTCTGTGTATGTATCTATGTCTGTCTCTATGTATGTATCTATGTAGGTCTCTATGTATGTATATGTGAATGTCTCTATGTATGTACCTATGTATGTTTGTATGTATATATCTATGTATGTATCTATGTATATCTATATGCCTGTATCTATTACATTGCATCCTCGCAAGTTCAAAACAAGGTCTAACCAAAGCACTACATTTTTGTCCAACTCACCTCGCGCACAAAATTACTGCGCGTGCTATAACGTCACATGATTGTGTTATATTGAAGTGCGCAAGTTCAAAACGATCGCTAGCCAAAGCACTACCTGTATAACTAACTCACTTCGCACACAAAATTACTGTGCGTAGCAGCTTAATGACGTCATACAGAGTGCGCGCGCTCGCGCTCGCAACAAACAAACAAATCCAGACACGTCTCGAGTACGGGTTTTATAAGAGACACGAATTAGGCACTACCGTACGGAAATGATTCCAAAGGTCAAATTCCAAGATGGTCGCTCTGTTCGAAAAAAAACGAGGCTGTAGGTTCTGATATAACACAGTCGTATATGTAGTCTACATTTCATATACATTACTTCAGACAAAACGACCTCCGCTGAATTTATAATCCTTTTATTATAAATTACGCCTTATTATAACACCCCATTTTGGACACATCATCGTCAACCAAATAAGGGCTCGGTCCCTTGGCGGACTCCCGGCCAACGGGTCAAGCAATCTCGTGTGTGACAGATTCAAATGCTGTTCGGTATATTTTGTTTTTTTCTTCAAAAAGTGGTCGCATACCTTTACAATAATAGCTCCTATCCTTTAACATGGAGACAAATCCCCTTAATCTCTTAACATGGTGAAAATGTCCTATCTCTTAACATGGGATAAAAATGGCCTATTCTTTATTTGGGAAAAATTCAAAACAAGTGGTCGGATACTCCAACGCTGATTAACCTTGGAGCGCCTCGGAGCAAAATCCCTATGTTTTAACATGCGATTTCCTCCAGTGAACGGATAGCACGCACGCTGGACCACCTATATTACTACTCTTCTGAAATGGATGAGAAACACTATATGAGTTAACACATTTCAGACTAAAATATTTTAATCAGTTAATGTTAACAATCGCCCCCCTCATGCATGTCACCCCTACTGGGGCATAATGCGCCAACAACTGTTCTCCAGCGTCCCCTGTCATGGGTCATTTTCTCTAGTTGGTTCCATGTGGGGTGCAATGGATTTGGTATTCCAGATGTTCGTGAGCCTAAGGTATTTGAACTTGACTTGCTCTTAGACTTAGTAGCAGTTATTAGACTTTTAAAAATACATGAGTATTGTTGCTGGAGAAAAGCATATTAACCCACTATGTTCTTTTTCTTATGTCAAATAACACCGGAAATGCCTGACTGAGTTATTTTCTTCATGTATGTTAATATGTATGCCAAATAATATCAGATTCACAGTTTTCAACAAATACTACATTGTCCTTTTTTTTGCATGAAATCGAGCCTGCCAACTGTGTATTTTTTCTGCCAGCAGAGGCGGTGTGGGCAGGTCATTCTTGTACAATTGTATAATCGTTCTATGGCTGGTTGTCGTTCACAGATGACCGAGGGCACCAGAGTCAGAAGGCGAGTACTCTATTTAGACTGTGCAGTGAGGTGTAAATTTCTATTTTTCTGTGATGTCTTCCTTGATTTCGTCAACTTTCGATTTTTTGTGGATGCGTCTACACAGTTCTGAAATGGATGAGAAACACTATATGAGGTAACATAGTTCAGACTAAAGTATCTTAATGAGTTGATATTCCTAGCCTAACTCAAATTTGCATAACTTAATATAGTATTTATAAGTCGAATTTCGCATAATTAAGTTGATCTTTTTATAATATGTGAAAGTCTGACAACTACAATTATTGGTTGCCATGGCCTTGGGTTACTGGAGATTGGACTTATCCAGACTACACTGTACTGGTGTGTATTGCCAATTGCAAGTGCACCTACGATGTGGTACGAAGTTCAAGAAACCATCGTGCTTGGAAAACCTAAAGAATATGTTTCATGTCATGATAATGTTTGAGTCCAGAAAATAAAGTATTATTTATGGTAGTGTTAATATTTATGCCAAATAATATCAGATTCACGCTGTTTTCAACATATACTACATTGTGCATTTTTGGTGCATGAAATCTTCTATATTATAAAAACAATTTGGTTCACTGCTTGCTTGTCAGTGGGCCCATGTCTCCGTCAGTGTTGTATGTATGCATTGGGCTGAAATCTTGTACGTGATCATGTGGAAGTCCTTTGGGGTAGTTCATATATTTAGATTTGTTAAATTTTACCAGGGGTTGGGGATCTTGGTGGGTCACAATTTTCAAATGGCACTTATCTCCTCAGCTTTGCATGAATGGGATTGGAATTTAGTATGTGATCTAGCGGGCCCATTGGGGTGGTTCGCAGATTTATATATTTTTAAAATATTCATCCGTGGTGTGGGGATCTTGGTGGGTCACAATTTCTAAATGGCACGTATCTCTGTCAGTTTTCCATGTATGGTGCTGAAAATTTATGTGCGATTTAGATTTTTTCGAGATATTCTTCCGAGACTATGATCTTGGTGGGTCACATACATATGACTACATTTTCCCCGGGCAGTTCTGATCAACTCAGCTAGTTGTTCAATAATACTTCTTAATAATACCATATTCTTTAAAAAAAGGCCCTTAAATTCACAAAAAAACAAGTTGTGTTTGATTCATGTATTGATATTTACAATACATGTTTATATTCGACAGATGCTAGCTGTCACCCGGGTCCAGAAGTTAAAAGAAGATGACAAAGAAAATATGATTTGTAACTGTAATAAAAGTAATGGAGATCTATGTATAATTGTTTCATTGTTCTAAATTTTCAGAACGTTCTGGGAACGTTAAGAAAACGTTCCCAAAAAAGTTCTGCTAACGTTGCGCAATAACGTTAAGCGTAACGTTCTGGAATCCTTAAGAAAACTTTCCAAAAAAGTTCTCAGAACGTTACCACTAACATATTATCATAACATAGCAATAACGTTCTGGGAACGTTAAGAACACTTCACACAAAAAAACTTTCTTAAAATTGCGTTATAACGTTATCGTTACATAACAATAACGTTGTGGGAACGTTCTGCGAACATGTTTTGTTAGCTGGGTATATACCTGCCAACTTTCCGGGAATTTACAGGAGCTTCCTTGATTTTTGGTGTGTCTCCCGGTGTCCCGGAATACAGGCAAATCTTCATGACATTCGCTTAAAATCTCCAACAACCCACCCCCGTCTTCCGATGTCATCATCCGTGACAGCGCGATACCACGGGAGATGTGCTGATACACGCTGAACCGCAGAATTCCGGGTGAGAAATATCCAACAGCACCCCCCGTCTTCCGATGTCATCATCCGAGTCAGCGCGATACGGGAGGCGTGCTGAACCACTGATGAATCTCCCGGAATTAAAAAAGGCAGGCATATTAATTTAAGTATTAACAAAGTTACACTATGGGCTGGCTCGAATTTAGCTCCCCTATAATAATGTGTCACAACGTCCGGCTGTACTTTGTAATGGGAATTTAAACGACGACCACAATATTATCAATTGGGAACCCACGACCGTATCCACAATAATTTATTAATGAGAACGAATGGCGCGGATATTTTGCTCCCGGCCGCGCCTTTGCATTTCACATATGAAAAAAAGCAGACGCTATTAACCCATGCCCTGCGCGCTCGTGATTGGTTACTAGGAGCAGGGCTTGTCTGTCGCTTGTGTCATGTTGTCGTGTATCAAACAATAGTACTTTATAATAAAAGTATTGTTTATTTGTCATAGTGCATAACAGCAGTGCTAATGATACTGTAGTTGGATGAAATTTCAACATTAGTTAAATATTCGGTGCATAAACTCGTTGTACTAATTAACATGTATGAAGTTTTGATAATGGGCCTCTAATGTAATTAAAGGGCGACTTATAGGTGATTTAGTTTGACTTAATTGATGTAGCACAACAGAATGCGTATTGTTTAGCTGTCGTGGACAAAAATAATTATTAACTTATATAAATCAGGTTAAAATGCTTTATATATGTGTCTTAGTTGATGAGTATGTTTTATACTCATGTACTGGTAGATATGTCTAACATTATCAGAACGAAGCCTGGCGAATAGAGTACACAACATTGTCATTTTTCTGTCCACAGAAAAAGAAAACAATCACAGTATTGATAGTCAATTAAACACGTAAATATTTAATGGTGAAATGGAAATATGAATCTTTCAGACAAAAATCGAATCTCAAGTGTTGTTAGTTATATACACTTATATTCAATACACTTATTTACTTCAGTCCAAACTACACATGGCGATACATAATTATATTGGTTCATTGTTAATATACATGTAACAGTTTAAAACAAGCAGATATTAATATTATAAAGCATATTATAATTAAACTAAAAGTGGGACATATAATATGATCTAGGTATTTGATAGTACTAACTTAGTTAAGTTCCTCCCCATTTAGCTTAGATGCAAGAGGGCAAGCATTCTTCATAATGTTACCTTCCTCTATTTAACAGTATCATGCTTCTCTCATAGTTAAATTTAATTTAATAACCACAACTGTTTCACAAACTAATAACAATTCCCTCAGGCTTACATTGGAGAGATAGAAAATCACCAAGTCATCTGTATACAAGTGTATGACTTTTGTTAACATTTTGGGTCAACTTTCTTAAAAGCATGGCATATTTATCACCGCTTAGGAAACTAAAGTATTAAAACGTCAGACTTTTTGAAAAGAGTGTAGGCTGTAGTATAGCGCATACTAAACTTATGAATGCACGACACACATAATAAGTCATAGATATACATCATGTGTAGCGATACAAAGGCGGTGACTACATTAGACACAAAAATCACTCCAGTGCATAATTCGCTATCCGACAATGTTCTTAATATTTGCTAAATATTCAACATTCGACTTCGCAAATGGGCGACCAACGAAAAGCAAACGTACATATACGCGCGCATTCGTGTTGATTTTTGGACGAACCAATGATTAGCAAATGGGGCGTGGATCAAAACCAATATGGCCAATATATTTGTATGCCTTCGTTGTATTCAGAACTGCATCACCAAGCTTAAGAGCTACTTCAAAACCGGTTTGTCTTGTGTCAACAAACATTATCTGTGACTTTACTCTGTTAAACAATATGTCGTTGTCACATCCATAATTGTATGATACATCTAGCAGTCTTTGCAACTCCTTAGCCGATGGAGCTAGTAGTACAATGTCATCAGCATACATGAGATGATTAACAGTTGTATCACCACAATAGCATCCGATGGGTAGTTTCATCAGTAGCAAACTCAAATCATTCATGTGTAAATTAAATAAGAAAGGAGATAGCATACCCCCTTGTTTAACTCCATTAGTCACAGAGAAGAAGTTCGAAAATACCGAACCCCATTTAACACACATAGTCTGATTACAGTACCACTGACATATCACTTTAATTAAATATTTAGACACTCCAAGCTTAAGTAGCTTCATAAATAATGTTGTGTGATTCACCCTGTCAAATGCCTTGGTGGCATCAAGGAAGGCAACATACATGCATGACCCATGATTAATGTAATATTGAAAGAGCTCCTTCAACACAAATACGCACATTTCTGTCCCATGTTTGGGTTTGAACCCAAATTGGTTACTTGTAGTTCGTAGATGACTTTGCATCCGATTACACAGTATTTTTCCACTATTTTTGTGAATACATTAGACATACATATCGGTCTATAGTTATCTCTGTCGCTGACACGTTTATTTTTATCCTTAATAATGGGAACAATGACAGATTTTTGCATATTTCCCGGTACGTAACCGAGTGTAAGTATAGCCGACATCAACATAGCCAATAAAACTGGCAGCTGTCGATCCGCCCACTTCATGTGCTCGCTAGTAATGCCGTCTAAACCTGATGACTTATTGTAAGATAAATCTTTGATAATTTCACTAATTTCATTAACATTCACCCTCATACCTTGGTCAAAGACGGCATGCTCCTGACACAGATCAGCAAGAAATTCCTTGCTGCAACTTCCTCTAACTACATTAAAAATTTGACTGTAGTGTTCTTGCCACATTCCACTTATGTTTTGGCTGCCATGTACATCACCCACAGTGTTTGGTAATTTAACAGTTTGTGGAGTTTTTGATTTCCCTCCAGAAATCTCTATCGTTTTTTCCACTCATTTTCTCAGCAATTTTATCTGCAATAATGGAATTATTTTTGTTCTTGCAAACTCTAAGTGCATGTTTGAATTTGGACCTAGTCTGCCGCATAACGTCATAAACAGCACCCGTTCTGGGTTTGCCAATGTCCTTCCACAAAAGATATGCATCTCTAGCTGCCATGTGTAAATCCTTTACATGGTCGTTCTACCAGGTGTAAACGGTTTCCTCTTCCCAGATACTTGCTTTAACATTTTTTCACCTGATTTGGATAATGCAGTAATCATCTCATCATAAAATGTGTCGAGGTCAGCAGTATGGCTATGATTATGACAGTTCACGTTAGAACATTTAATCCCTTCAGGGAAGGCAATATTACACAAACCCTCATACGTACATCTTGCATAGTATTCCATTTCACTGGATGAGAGATTATCCCACTGTATACGCGGATTTGATTCATTTATCGTACTACCCTCATTTTCAGGCAGTTTACTGAGTGTAATTGTATATAACACTGGATGATGTTCAGACAGAATACATGCATACATAACTTTTATATCAGTAATGCAGCCTTTTGCATCATAAGTACATATAATATGATCTAACTAAGAGGTAGTGCTCCACGCTAAACTTACATATGTATATGTATCTCCGGGGAGGTGCTCCACATCTACAATTATGAGGCTATTGTCAGTGCAGTAGCTCTGTAGAATTTCACCAAACATAGTTTGTTTAGCAAGATTAGCATTGAAGTCCCCCACAACAGTAATACAGGTACTATTGATACTGTCAATGAAAACATTAAGTTTAGCTAAACAGTCATTAAAGTTATCCCTATTTTCATAGCTTTCAAATGGTAAATATACATTGATAAGAAAGTATTCTTTCATACCATCACTGGTTTTTATACAACATAGCCAGTTATAAACCGAATCAATCATTAATATACTGAATTCTAATGATTTTTTCCATAGAAAACCTACTCCACCATAAGGGCGACCTGTTATGACACCCCTAGTGGCATCCACAGGAGACACACCATGACCATAGAAATCTGGATGACAACTATTCAATAATATGCATTCCTGTTTCAATAGCATCAACTCCTGTAAACACAGTATATCACACTTGCTGAGAAGTTCGTGAAGATTTGGTTCAAAGCTCTTGAACCCATTACAGTTAAAACTTGCCAGTTGTATAGCCATTGTTTGCGATTTGCGAAAGAAGAATTTCCTGATGTATACACCAGCAGGCCATCTTTGGGGGTCGTAGAAGTTAGAAGTGTTATCGCACATTGCTTCCACCTTAAAGGAGGCGTAGGTGTCATGTTTGGTTTCCAGCTGGGTGCATTTTGCTGTTACATTAAGAGTGTACTTAATGTATTGTTCAAGCTCACTAGGTGACGTGCATGGATCCAACCTCGATACGAACATGGTCAGGAATCGACCGGGTCTTGCTTTCAGCGTAGAGTCATTTCTGGTGCCAATCACGGTACTGTGTTTGTTCCGAGTTGAACGTTTCTTCTTCTCCACCACCGTGAAGCCTTCATTCTGTTTGCTGACAGCTGTCGACGATGCGACAAGAAAGGAACCACTGGTCTTGCTCTCTTCAGCACCACATGGAGAATCACCAGTTACACCATTTATCGATGTGGTTACTGTCGCCCCTGCAGATGGCAGGTCCTTCTTCCTTCTGTGTGGGAGAGCCGGTTTCACGGCCTCATCAGTCGGCACTGGAGGCAAATCTACCACCAACGGCACTGGCTTTGTCACATTGGTGCTGCGGTTGGCCCACACAGACTGTGAGATGTTGCTTTGCTTACAAAGCTTGATCTCCTCTCTCATTGAGGACATTTCGACACGCATTCCCTGAAACTCGTGTACCAGGAATGCAAAGTCAATGTTACATACATCTAGTGGGGGCAGGCGGGACAAGTCACAAGCCACAAACTTAGGTAGTATGCTGGACTGCGGGACACATTTATGTAGTATGTGAAGGATGTCTTCCATGTTTGCTTTGTCTTTGCTGGGCCCTTGACGCTTGATCATCCTTACCCCAGTTTCACTGATTGCAGAGCAGCTAAAGATCTTCATCTTCGCAGCTTCAATTTCTCTTGACCCGTAAAAGTCTGTACATAACTTCACTAGAGTGTCATGTACGAGCAAGTCCATTTTGTTAAATACATAGCACAACAGCTCATTGCACACTACCGGTGAGTAAATGATTAATCGTTCGACTCCGCACAGCGCATTGTTGGGCTTGCATATCTAACTTTGGGTTAGCGTTGGTCAATATGTGACTGTGTGGCTTATATTTACATGGTAACCCTTTGTATTACTGGCATATGTTAGTTGAGTGAACCTTTGGCTCTACTTTTCTTCAGATGTGCCAAGTGGGCGATAAACGGGTGATATCAACTTACATGTACAGAACACAATATTTTACTGCAGTGCAGATGCCATTTTGAGATCTTGTGTCACATTTATCATGCTGCGTGGTTTGTTGGTAAGTGAAAATTGTATAAATTTGTACAACAAACAATCATGTAGATCATTAAAGATGGAAATACAATTATAACCAATGTTGATGAGGTGAACATTGTCATTGACATTGGTCATTGCAAAACAAACTCCTGGTTATTTTTACAAACATGTATCTAGAGTCGAAGTTGGCCAAGTCAATTATTAGGCATTTTATTTAGGCCTATGCAATTATTTATTATATAACATTGACACCAGTTATTATTCAAATATACACATTAGTCAATTACCTAACATATTTATGAAAAGTATGTCAATTTCAACTAATTGTTCAAAGAAGATTGAACAAAAATCACCCAGTTTGTTCTACCCTCTCCAGAGCATAGACGCGGGAACATGGGAGGCAAGGAAGACTGGTGCCCATGTGGAATTTAGCTGTGGGGGTAGACATGTCATTCTGCCCTTACGGTTAGAAATGGGGTCAAATACATTGAAAAGTATTTAAATGCAAATACATTTTGTTGATGGCAAATGCAAGTATTTAAAATACTTTTCTAATTCTCTTGATGTCCTTGTGGCCGTGCACAATAAATAACGATAAACGAGTGACAGATGCCACTTTGAGATCCAGTGTCATACTTTTCATGTGGCGTGGTTTGTTGGTAAGTTATAATTATATATTTGTATAACAGACAATCATAGATTATTAAAGATGGAAATACAATTATAATCAATGTTAAGAACCTGCAAAATATCAATAATAGCTTTTAGCTTTACCATGTTTATAATAGTGGGCGATTCCACCGTCACTCACTTTACATTTATACTTTTATTTTTTGGGTCTTTCAACACATCATATCTGAAAATATTATTGATCAACATAAAACATTAAAATGTAGTGGTCGTCACTCACATTATGAAAAAAAGACACCAAAGTTTTTTCATCAACTTTGCAGATAAATTCTCCTACAACTATTGGCCTTAGCATAAAAGCACCTAACGATTTGTATACGTGTGAATTTAAGCTAAACGACAAGTACAGTTTAACTTCATTCTGTGTTATATTTTACCCACCAACTGCACATCAGAGAGAACAAATGTTGTCACTCACGTTACATCACTCACGTTACATCACTCATGTTACATCACTCACGTTACATCACTCACGTTACATCACTCATGCTACATCACTCACATTACATCACTCATGCTACATCACTCACATTACATCACTCACGTTACAACCTCGCAACAATATGATTACCATAGGTTACTAGTTTCAAGCTATCTATATATTCAGAATCACCAGATCACCAACCAGAACTGGTATGATCCTAAGGACGTCACTCAAGTTACACATTGTCACTCACGTTACGTCAATCACGTTACACATTGCCACTCACATTACACATTTTAAGCTCAGAATGCATAAATTTTATAAGAATTTTGTTTTGTTTTACATAAAACAGCTAGTAGAAGGAGAAACAAAACTTTCTGTAAATACCTTTCAAGTATGATATTAAAATATTCATATATTCGTCACTCGTGTTACGTGACAGCCACCTGTAGCACACCTGACAATATGCACAAATGTGGATAACACGTATATGAATATTAGCGGTGCACTTCTAATTGCCAGTTTCCACTTCATCAAAATATATATTACTTACCTTAGTTCACTGTAATGCTAAAATGGAAATGGGCCTAGTGTTTGTGGTAAGTTTCAGATATAAAATTTAAAAGTAAAAGCTTTATGATTCCAAATGCTCCTATTCGTAATTACCAAGTAGCATTTGTGTGTAATTTTCATTATTATAACATCCGACATGTATATAATACAATACAAGTAATAAATTGTCAATATGGGAAGATTTATTTGTCAGTGTCATGTCCAACGTTACATGGAATTGCCCTGGTGCACGTCGATTGTAGGTTGAATAATAAGAACTAAGATACCATTTACATAATTTTAATATCTTCATTCAGTAAAACATTATGACAATTTGAATTTTTTGAAAAAAAAAAAATGTGTGACCTCTGCACAGCCTGCTGAGCTGCATACATTCCTACTAGGGGCTGGATCACTGCATTGAAATGCAGTTAAAAACTGCTATAACAACTTGTCAAAAATATTTGTAAAAATACTTCTCCCCAAAGTTGACCTCAATATGGCGTGACATTGAGATGGATATGACCACGAGATGACATTTTATGTATGATGTTAAATTTAGACTAGATTTGGTCTATTTACAGGATTATTTTTCCGAATTTAAGTATTTTTTATATTCTGTCTTTGAGGGCCCAGTACATATTTGTATGCACCCACGAGGGAGGTGTACCCTTAACATTTACCATTTTCATGTGAAACATCACAGTAACCTAATTATTTGACTATATTTACTGGTTGGTTTTATAACTTTTTTCTCATTTTATTGAATGTTTATTAAATACATATGTGGAGTCGCACAATACTGGGCCAAATTGGTGTCCTGTAACTTACACTATATTTACTCCATAACCAGCTTCTTTGTGGACAGTTCCTATTGATAACATTTGTGCTGTATCTTAGGCCCAAGAAGAAAGAAGAGACCAAAACACATCCTTCTGTTTACTGTTGTTGTTGTGGAAAAGTGTGGTTGTGGTGGATAACGTAAATTACGGTGTCCACCATTTCAGGTCCAGTGTGCTCTGATCATTCTTAGCATTTTAAAAGTCGTGGTTGGATTCTCATGAGGTACTAGCATACCTCAGTCAAGCAAATTTTTATTTCTGAAGGATTTCACATTCTCATTTTATTTTAGTTAAAAAACACAATGTAACTTACATCATGAACTTCGGCTACTTACACTTGGCACTGCGCCACATAACTTGAGTAAAGAGATCTTATCTTTTTCTTTAATTTTAGGAGTAGATGTATATTGGCTTAGGCGTAGATGTATCTTGGCTACCATCTAAGACAGTTTTTCATTTATTTTAAGCACTTTTTGTTTTTGGTGCTCATGTCCTCCTTTTGTGGCCCAGTATTGGGGTTCACCTGATATGTCATAGCACTAATAGGAAATGGAAATACATTCTGGACCAATGCAAGTCCATATTTGTGTAACTCATTATATATATTATAATTACTATTACAGTGTATAGACTAAACAGTAATTTTTTAATAGCCGTTTTGGTAAAATGTCATAACGTTTGTATTTACTTCAATACTTTGTTTATAAACAGATTAATTATGGTCATGAATAATAAAAACAAGTTATTATTAGCTGATCAACACAAACAAATCAACATAAACGTCTCAATGAATGACCATACTTCTATCATTGTGAAGATGTTTGCATATTTGTTACAGATGCTCTCACTCTCTCCCTCCCTCCCTCCCTCACTCTCTCCCTCCCTCCCTCCCTCACTCCCTCCACCCCTCCCCCCATACCTCCCTCCCTCAGCGCAGTCGTGAAGAAATGGGTGGTAATTTCAAAGCGACTTTGGTGCAAAGTCAGCCATCCGATTTGTATGAAACGTTCAGGATATTCTGGTTAAATACACATCTGACTACTACCCAAACTTCAGAAAACTTAATTAAGCTACAACAAAGATATATCGCATAGTCACTCGTCATAAACATAAATTAATACCTCACATAAAATGTTGAAATTTCTACGATGGCTCCGTGAAAAATGTGGCATCACCGTAATACGATGAACTCATCAAAGAAGATTCTCTGGGCCTCTCCTCATAAGCAGAAAAACCCTAGCGAGTACAAACTAGGATTCGCAGGTCCCTACCAATGTCGAGGTGAATGTTGCAAAACAAACTCCAGTTTTTTACAAACATGTAGTCTAGAGTCGAGGTAGGCCCAGCCAATTAAGGCATTTTATTTAAGCCTATGCAATTAGTTATTATATAATATTGAAACCAATTATTACCAAAATATACGCATTAGTCAATTACCTAAATATTCGTGAAATGTATGTAAATTTCAAATAATTGACATATGGTTCTGCCCTCAGTAAATCTGAGCCTTTAAACTGTCAAAACCGCACCCCCCCCATACTCCGATGTCATCAGACGAGAGCTGAGAAGCTGAACATATGGCGGTATGGCTTCATGAGTTTTCAAAATCATGATTAACAGCAGAGCTGAAGCTCCGGTTCTCAGCTCCCCCAATACTAATTTTGTTCCTGTGCCAGTGCTCCAGAATACACCTTTCCCAGTCTCCCACAATGTTATCTACTCGCAACTGCTGATCCCTGTTTTTTTCACGATCTATATTCATTCTGGCTCTCGGTCCTGATTTTGTTCTTCCTCTCCTTCAACCATCATTGTCTGTTTTCCACGCTCACTTTGTAAATCATTCTCTCTACCTGTCTGTTTTGTCATACGTACTTATACTTTCTTAGAAGGTTCGGATATTACTTTGTTGTGCAAACTAAGCTTCTTTGCATACATCAGAAACATTTGTATCTGTACACCAAATGTTGTTACCAAATTATACGTTTTTTTTAGTCTCACTGAATGGATATTACCTGGATTTTCCCTACAAAACAGTTTCTTACAGTTTATTGCTGCATGCTGGTGGAATTGTCCAATCTATTCAGTTAGCCCCTTTCAAAGGACTGGACCCATGTGACGTCTGATTGTGTCACTGACTGCATATGTAATACTAATTATTAATTAATATCAGTAATTACTGTTATGTTGTTACCGGACACTGCGTTGTGGGTTGAAAGCTGTTTGTGAGGAAGTGTCGACAATGAAGTGACAACGCTGCAAGGACTCAAACACATTGGCAACAACAACTCTCAAGTTGTATGCACCAACACGACATCGGACATTGAGCCCAGTCACTGAATGTTAACATCTCTAGCTTGAAGAACAAGAGAAAACGTGACTAAGTCAATCGAGAGATAACATTTACATCTAAAGAGGCAACTTCTTCCTGTGGCGTAGAGCAAATCAAAAGTGACAGTTGTGCAGCAGATGCAAAGATTCATTTGCTTTCCCAGGCAGATGGAAATGCAATGTGACACACGTGGAAGATATTCTCATCTGAGTAGTGCTTTAAAGCTGCAATTGCTCACTGACTCATGTGACACACCTCCTGTATAAGACACAATGTGCAAACTGTTTAATAGGAGGGTGTTTTGAGGCTATATATAAAAATTACATTTGTGAGAAAGCCTTCAAAGTTGATGGACGCATATATAATGCATGTATGGTTATTATTGAGCATTGCTTACATACGTTCAAACTAGTGATAAAACATCAACATATTTATAAGCATTATTGCTTTGATGACATCATACAAAATGTTGATGTGTAAACACGTTCGGAAGCACATTGGTGAAAAGCCGTTCAAATGTCAAACCTGTGGTGCAAAATTCTCACAAAATGGTCATTTGAAGATCCATGTCCGAATTCATACTGGGGAGAAACCCTACAAATGTGATACCTGTGGAGCACAGTTCTCGGAAAGTGGTACTTTGAAAACCTATGCCCGTATACATACTGGGGAGAAACCCTACAAATGTGATATCTGTGGTGCACAATTCTCAACAAATGGCAAATTGAAAATACATATTCGAATTCATACTGGTGAGAAACTCTACAAGTGTGCTACTTGTGGAGCAACATTCTCTGTAAGTGGTAATTTAAAAACGCACATCCGTATCCATACAGGGGAAAAACCCTAAACATGTGATACCTGTGGCATGCAATTCTCAAAAAATAATCAGTTGACGTCACATTCCCGAATTCATACGGGGGAGAAACCGTACAAATGTGATACCTGTGGTGCAAAATTCTCACAAAGTGGTCATTTGAAGACCCATGTCCGAATTCATACTGGGGAGAAACCCTTCAAATGTGATACCTGTGGTTCACAGTTCTCAAATTGGAGCACTTTGCATAGACATACCCGTATCCATACTGGGGGGAAAACCTACAAATGTGATACCTGTGGTGCACAATTCTCCCAAAAGAATATTTTGAGCACGCATGTCCGTATCCACACTGGGGAGAAACACTACAAATGTGACACATGTGGGGCACATTTCACAACATCTGGTCAGTTGAATGCACATGTCAGTAGAGTACACACTGGGGAGAAACCATACAAATGTGACACATGTGGGGCACATTTCACAACATGTGGTCAGTTGAATGCACATGTCAGTAGAATACACACTAGGGAGAAACCATACAAATGTGATACTTGTGGTGCGCAGTTCGTGTATTGTTGTGAACTGAAGACACATGTCCGTACCCACACTGGGGAAAAACCCTACAAATGTGATACCTGTGGTGCACAATTCTCCCAAAAGGGTACTTTGGTCACTCATGAACGTATCCACACTGGGGAGAAACCATACAGATGCGATACTTGTGGTGCACGATTCTCAAACCGTGGTCATTTGACCAAACATGTCCGTATACACACAGGTGAGAAACCCTACAAATGTGATACGTGTGAGGCAAAGTTCTCAACAACTGGTAATTTAAAATCACATATTCGAGTTCACACTGGGGAGAAACCCTACAAATGTGACACATGTGGGGCACATTTCGCAACATGTGGTCAGTTGATGTCACATGTTAGTAGAATACACACTGGGAAGAAACCATACAAATGTGATACCTGTGGTGTACAGTTCTCAAGAAGTAGAGGTTTGAAGTCACATATCCGCATCCACACGGGTGAGAAATCTGTGTGATACTTGAACATCAAAATTTTCAGTAGGTGGTAATTTAAGATCACTTATTCGTATTCACATTGGTAAGAAACCCTTGAGATATGATATGAGGGGGTCAGTGCTTTTTATAGAACATTTCGATCAACAAAGAAGTGTGTTCGTATTCACAACGTAACGAACGCCTAGGACGTAACACGAGATAAATAATGTAGAAACACACACGCGGTAGGAGGTCTAGCTTGCATATACATGTGCTTAGTTGTACTTAGGAAAAAATATTCAAATGCGATAAATATGTGTGGGTGTGTGTGTGTGTATAAAAACTGTTTTCAGGGCTGTGATCAAATTATAAATATATATTTGGAAAATTGCAGTCTACGTACTATTCGTCAGTGTTTCTGGGTGTTGTCTGACGAACGTTCTGACTTCCCATTACCAGTGTTCCTTAGGCAAGATATTCTTAAATAAATCAGGGCAGTTGCTAACAGTTATTATGCATTAACAAATGTTAAACATGTTGATTTCATGACCCGCTGATTATAATGGGAATTGAAACAGCGACCAAAATATTACAAATTGGGACCCCAACGACATGTTCACAACTGCAAAGTTAGAAAGAAACTTCCAGAATATTTATTCAGATTCTTTGCAAACATCGCGCTTGCTTCATTTCCGTGATGGAGCGTACTTGGAAATGCGTGTGTTAACCAGTCGGTTGGGAAAGCGCCGAACGGTGGCTCTACCTTGCTGTGTCAGGGCCGCGTTCAGAATTCCCGTACCGCGTTCGCCGCATTCAAAATCGCTATGTTAAAAGTGCTTGTAATGCCAAAAAAAAATCCTCTTCAACTATGACGGATGACGGCCATTTTGGAGGCACGCTGGCGCAGCGCGTGTCGCGGCATCAGCGCGATGTAACTTTGAAAGGCAAAATGGCTTCCGGGGTCAAATGCGATCGCGGCGCGAAATCTGAACGTGGCCCTGGTTATATTAGTCGAGACTTCTAACAAACGATATTAATTTTACTGATCGACTTTAAACAGCGCATTCTCAAGCTAGCATGTCTAATTTGGTGTTAGTGTTGGTTAATGTCTGGTTCTGTAGTTTTTCATTACATGGTAACCTTTTATATTACTAGCATATGTTGAGTGAACTGTTGGCTTTACTTAATCTTCTGGTGTGGACGATAAACGCCCCAAAACAATGATTTGGTTGGGATATTATATACGAAAGTTATTATTATTACTATTATTAATGTATTGGTACATACCAATAATACCTAGCTTTAAGTCTCACCTTGACCAATGATTCAGAGCTGATAACAACTTAATCATAGGACTTTACTGGCATAAAACTGACCACGCAATGCAGGTCTCAGAAAATGGCTCCTGGTTTGTACGATAATCCATTTTCCAATATGTTTTCACATGAACCATTATATATTCTCATTCTCTCATACATCCATTAACTATGTGATTTACCATAACAATATAATTCAAGCTTTAAATTAGTCATAATACTCGTAGTTTTGTTGTTGTAATATGTACTTCGTGATATCTCGACTTCAAAAGCTCAAGTAGTCATGGAAAACATAAAAAGGGTTGGTTAATAACACCTACCCCCCGCGCCCTCGCCCCATCCCACATTCCACATTTTGGCCAATCATGCCTTTCTCAGAAGTAGATATAGTGATAATCCAGCTCATGTGCCTAGGAATACAGTTACATTCAGGATGTTACTTATTAATCTTAATCATACTGACTTGGTAAAGCCTGTAGTGCTCAAGTGTTTCAGGTGAATTATGACATTGTCAGCCTAGACTGCTGGCCACTTACCACCACTTCCAAGATGGCCGCCATTGCTTAAATCAAGTCGTTTCGGGGAGAGCAATAGTAATTTGTTTGTTGATAGTGGGCTTTCTACTGGAGTGTATTGACGCTGAGTGATGCCGCAACCAAGGCGTAAGCCGAGCAGTACCGCTGAAAAGAGCGAGGAGCCACTGAGTTCAGATGAAATAGCTTTGAAACTCGTGGAACTTCTGACCGACGAGACAGTCATTGGTAAGCTAAGATCTGCCTTGTACCCCCAGGTGCTGGCAGATAAGATTGACACTCTAACAGCCAAGATATCTAATCTACACGAGCGGTTAGAAAAGAAGGACCAGTACATAGAGACTCTAGAGAAGAGACTTGCGGCGGTTGAGGCAAATAATGATCGCCTAGAACAATATTCTAGACGTTGTAATGTAAGAATTCAGGGAATTGAAAATATTGACAGTGATCTCGTAGAGATCTTGATGTTTGAGATAACACTGGTGTACCACCAGTTGCCATATTTGTTAGATACTTAATACATACAATTTTTGGATTAACCTACTTAAAAAAAAATTGTATTCATTAAGTAAAAAAAAAAAAATCTATATATATATCTATAACAAAATAATAATAATAATTTATTAACTTTTATACTAAGCTGAATAGGTGCAAGTGCAGGGTTTGGGACTAGTACAAACACCAACAGATAGAAGCAATCATAGGGTAAACGTTAGGGTTTTTTTCTAGCCCTGGGCCGACTCAGGGCTTGAAATATGTTGAAGACACAAGGGTGATGATGATACACCTGAAGAAAGGCCTGTTAGTTCAGGAAATGGCAAGGCAGAGGAGAAGGATTTAAGAATATATAATCTACGTGTCTTATACAGCTATTGTATATTTAATTACTGTGATGTTTAGTTTTTAGAACACCCTGATTATGCGAGTTGCATTGGGGGTGATTTGTGTTTCGCGCTCTTAGCTTATTGTTTACTTTTCCGCCATTTTTTTAATAAATTCTACGGGTGGTTGCTAAGCAAATATTTTGGCGAAATAAGACTTTAGAATGATTGATTGCAAATATATTAATACCTACATATAGTAATGATGATATTATTGCACCTTTGTAAGATTTAAACAATAACAGTCTTTAGAATTTATAATATTAACTATAAATGTACGAGCGGGTAATAAGAAGAGACATAACCTGACGCATGCGCACTTATCCTTCGGTAGTTGTGTGTTAAAAAATGTTTTCCAGGTAAACCGCGGACGTTAAAAATGTGATTGTAGTTGGAAATTGTTAGTTTGTATTAACTCTTTTAGATGCTTAACTCCAAAACGTTGCCTTTTGTTTTCCTTTAACAAAATTTCACTTATGTGAGTTCGAGTTATCTGAAATGCACTGTATATGACCATTGCATACAGGTAATTATGTAGAAGCAAATTAAAATTTGACCAAAATATTGGATTGGGATTTTAGTCTGGCTGAATCAACATAACAAGGTTCTCTTGTATTTTTTTCCATTTAGCCAGCTGTACACTTGGTGATAAGTCCCATAATCCAATATCTAAATTGAATTAATCTGCACAGTGTTGAGTTACTTAACTCATATTTAGGTTCAGTTCCCTAAATTCAACTTTGTTTATTTGCAGGAACATTGGAAATAGCTGAGCTGATGGAAAGAGGAAATTGAAGAGCTCTACTTAACAGTGCCATTAATTGGACAATGGATCACCTGACATAAGACGATGTCTAACTTGGTCTCGCCCATTCTGTTCTGTGCGACATGTATTGGGAAGTTGTACCTCACTTCGAGTTTCAAATGGATGTGTGCATCTGATAGCTGTGTGTATCAAAATACATAGCATTGCTATTAATAGGATAATATGTTAACTGACACAGTAGTGAAGAAGATGTTACCTTTGTTCTGCCACATTAGTTCCGTGTTTCAAATGGATTTGTGCAATCGATCGATTTGTGTATCCAAAATGCACATCATCCTGTCATTATGTTGCAAAGTAGGAGTCCATAATAAAATATATGCTTTCTTATGCTCATCATGATTGGATTGCGTTCTACAGCATATTCTTCAAAATTTGTTGAAACAGGTGTTATGTGAACTATACTGGGAGTAGTGTATAGAAAGATGTCGACAAAGTTGCTTTTAGAATAATTTTGAAAAATCATAAAATATAAATGTTCCACAACATTCAAAATGTTTTTGGGATATTCTTGAGCTAAATACACCAATGATGACTGAAAACAGTGTTTCAAAATATGCGTTACTTTTAAAGTTTTGTAATTTTATAACTTTATTTATATCATACAATGGCCATTTATTTGCTTTCGAAACAGGAGTTCGAGAGAAACATATTCAATATATTTTACTCTAAACGATGGGCAGAACAAATAATTAGTGCACTCTCTATACAAAACAAAGCATGTTTTACACTGATGTAATATATGTTAATATTTTTTCGACAATAGTGTTATGTTCTTTATAGATCTACATTTTTTCAAACTAAAATTAAACCTTATATAGATAGGAAAGTACATAACCACCTATCCTACTTTAATACCAGAAACAATTTTAGTGATGTATAATGTATTTATATTGCTTACGGAAATAGCAGCTGGATTTATGGTGCAAATAAAATGGTTTCATTATTGACTGTTTCTCGGCTTCAGTAAGTTTCTGTTATCTAAACCTTTCATTAAAACTTCACTTCAAAATGTATAGCCAAATGTACTTAGTGAAAAAGGAACATGATAGTACCATAGCTTTTTTATATTCCAACAACAAAATGCCAATCATTCAATTTGACATCGGCGTCGCCATCGGCTTCGGCGGCTGCGTGCATGGAGATGTGGTGTTTTTTCTTTTAAATCAATCCGTCTGTCATGAACTGTCGCTATGTTCATTCTCCGTTTATTTCATATAATGTCCTTCTTTTCTTTGCTAATCTGTGACATAAACAGCATCTGGTCCACGTTTCATTTTGATAATTTTATTGGTCAGGACTCATTCGCATGGCGGTGGCTAATCATTATACACACATGTTGATGACGTATTTATTGCATCTATTAACTCGGCGTAGCTAATCGAACTCTGACGGACAGTCCCGAATATTCATGAGCATGCTTTATACGGATCGTGAACGTCGGCCCAAAGTAGAAACTCCGCGTACGCAGAGTGATTTTTCCGAAATATTGTCAGGGTCATTAGTGATTAATAAAACTTTATTCTAATTAAATAAAGGCATAGAATTACATGAAATAATCATAGTAACAGGATTACCTAATAATTGCGTGCATTACAAAGATATTCAAATTATCAAAGAATCCCTTTAAAACCACAGGCCCGCCGTCAAAAAACCAATAACACGTCGACCAGCGCGCGCGCGCTCAGCCGACGAACACCGCCTAGCCTAAAAAAATAACAACGAGTGGACCGATCCTTTTACTTAGCGGGGAATTTTCCACACCATTATAACACAGGCCTATACCTATTCCAGCGCCACACACACACCACGTCGAATAGACACCGATTTGGCAAGTTCCTAAAACCTCTTATTCATCAAGCCTTACTGTACACCACATTCTACCGGCCGCACCAACCCTAGTAGCGCTCGCTCTATTCACCTCAACGGCGGTATCTCCACCGACCCACAGGCGGCGCTACCATAAATGCCACCTACTCCACCTGCAGTCTTTCACACAGAAACTTGTAGAATATAATAATACAACAAAAACACGTAGGCGGCGCCAACAACAACAGCTAAAGGGCCCCTCACACCCAATCAACGAATTGTCCACTAAATCCACATACTTTATTTCACACAGAAACTTCTTGAAAACACATTTCTAAATACTCCTCGCTCATTTGTCTATTATACAGCGATAGTCGCTACCTCAGCGGATAGCTCGTCAGACGTCTGTTAAACTTACAGAATAAAATAGTACAACAAAAACGCACAGGTGGGGTCAACAACTAAGGGGGCCCCCTCAACCTCCAGTTTTCACACGGTTCTCATCACATCATCATCTCACAAGAAATAAATAACCACAGAAACTTCTAGAAAAAGAACCGCATATTCAATAATTACACACATTTCCAAATACACATCAACGACAGTTAAAGGAACCGTCCGCCGACAACGTCGAATAGATACCGATTCGACGAATTCCTAATTCCTCTCATTCATCACGCCTTACTGTGCACCACATTCTAACCTACGCTCCAACCCTAATAACGCTCGCTCTCTACACCACACAACGGCGGTATCTCAAATGACCCAAAGGCGGCGCCACCATAACCGTTATCTAATCCACCAACATTCTTTCATACATAAACTTCTAGAATAAAATAATACAACTACAACAAAAACGCATATGCTGGGCCAACAGCAATTAAGGGGGCCCCACTCACAACCAACAACAAATTCTCACCCGGTCATTACGTCAGATTACTAACACTCTCGCTGATTGGTTAATTTACTTGCCACAAGACGGTTTACCCATATAACATTCTACGAATTCGGTAGGTGGCAACACTACACAAAACACTACAAAATTAGTACCAAAGTATCCGCTAGATATCAAGCCTGATCCGTCCTATAAGGGCAGCCATCAATGTTAAAGATAGGAGGCCGTGGCAACTTGTGCCCTGTTTTGTTGATTTCCGGATTGAAAAACTATCTATATACTACTACCTATACTTGCAAAAATATTTATAGTTATGGAATTTATTTCCAATGTCAGTTTTATTGTAATAATTATGCCATTACTTTAAAAAGAAAATGTTGTATTTGAAGCATTTTTGTAAATACTTTCATTTATGGTTTTCCAACTATTTCTAATGTCATTTTGTATCTGTTCAAGCGTATTTCGAAGTACATTTTGGCAGAGTGAATGTTTTTCTTTAATATTGAATTATACGTTTTAAGATTAATGTGAATGATTCAACAGTTTGGTAATTTGGAGTTAGACATTTTCAGTCTCTTATGGAGCGAATGTCGATATTTGAAAGATTTTAGAAGACCCCGTGTAATCCATGTTGAGTGCTTACGTTTGTATTTGTTATATTTCATGATTTTAAAGGAAAACAAAAGGCAACGTTTTGGTGTTAAGCATCTAAAAGAGTTAATACAAACTAACAATTTCCAACTACAATCAAATTTTTAACGTCAGCGGTTTACCAGGAAAACATTTTTGAACACGCAACTACCGAATTTCTATGGACTATGCCATTGTTAGAAGAAAGTGACGTCACACTGTCGTAACTTTTCTGCGTACTATTTGTTCCCAACTCCGTTAGGTGGCGCTATGGTAAGTTTACCAATTAAACTATGTGCGCATGCGCTGTGACTGTGTAAATAAGATGGCTTTCCAATTCTTCGGAAGACAACGAAAACCAAATCGATTTCGAAGCAGGTGGTTACCGGTTTGAACCACAAAAACAATGTAAGATACGGCAGAGGCGGGTGCCGCAGTCGAAATGTCGAAGCGCATACCATGCCGATATGAAATTGACTGGTGTCGGTGTGTTCAGGAACAAGAACTGAATATGTCTGCTGCCAGGAGGCGGTTGCTACTCGACAGCAACGCTGTTGGTGAAGGTAATTATTAATCTGTTTAGTTTATTGTTTAAATAACCGATGAGCCTAAGTTCCGGGCTGGGTATGAACAGCGAGAGATGATCGCTCGTGCCGGGACACGTCACTTGTCTTACATTTGGGATTGGTTGACGTTTAACTTAGTTAGATCTCACTCTCAGCGCCGCCGGACTCAGTGTTTGAACTTTGACATGTCCATTTTCGAATACCACCCATGGCTGTACCTTCACTTTTTAAAAGAAATGTAGTTGAATGGTTCCATGATTCATGTGAACCAAAATTGTACAGGTCAGAGCTATGATAGAGTATGAACAATATGTGGCAGTACTACTTTTTAAATACATGGCAGGTAGATAGATTATTTTTAACTTTATGCATACTGCAATTTTTCTGCCCAAAGTTTACATTGGCTCTTATGAATAAAATATACCTTGAACATTTTTCAGCCAGAGCCCCCATTTGTTTTGGTGACAAAGAAAATGACCACCGTTTTGTGCAAATACTGACACATTTCAAAACGGCCTTCCTTAATCTGCATGATATTTCTATGGACCCAGGTATAATACTGGGATGAATACAGTTAGAGGATCGTGATGCATTCTTTGTGAAATTTGTTCAGAATAATAATCCATGTTTGCTTAACATTCGTGTAAAACTATTATTTAAAAGCTGAATTCTTTGTTACAGACGGATTGCTGTGCATTACAAAGAGCAGGGGATTTATAATTCTTTGTTTGGAGCAGGTAATGCTGCAGAATGGGAATTACGCCGTCCAACAAACAAGTACGTATATATGTGCATGCATTGTTACAAGACCAGTGAAATGTGTTGTTAACTATTTATTAAAATGTATTAAGAATGAACACAATACAACATTATAGTAGCACTAGCAATACAAATATATATAGGTAATTTTATCAGCAATCTCATGCCTGATGCCCAAATTATTAACAAACTTCCAGGGAAATTACTTAGTGGACTTACCATACGTCATCTACCATCCACATGCTAAGCAAATTCACATCATTGATCTGACTACCATTTGAACCTAACATCAAGAAAGATCATGTATTCAAAACTAACAAGTATATCGCACTAATCCATGATGTAAACAATAACGGAATAAAATCAGAATTAACATGCATTGAACTAGGTTGCAGAGGCTATGTATCTGAACCCAACAAATCTAAGACTGACAACCTCCTTAAAATCTCTTGGAATAAAACCACCAACAAAACAACTAATTCAATCGTATGCTTGTCTAAACTAGCCCGGCTAACGCCATTCACCCTTTCTAAATGTAAAGACGAACCACACTGGTTTGACTCAAGACTAATTTAAATATGATGACCATCACCCTAATATGACAAATAATTGCAAAATAAAATTCCCCTCAACAGCAAGTAATCCTACATAAATGTGTTCATTTTCAATATGACTTACCTTAACCGTTGGTCATTATTTACCTAAGCCTGCTACAATATACTACTATACATAGTTATTTACTGTATTCACACATGTACTTGGGTTATCGTTTCACACTTTATTGTATTCTACTGTAAGAATAAAGTGATACTCTCTCACTACAGAACAAATTATAATGGTTCCACTTAAGTTATCATAACGTATAGATACAATGTTTGATGCACCGTCATAATTTGTTCTGTAGTGCAAAATTATCAATATTTGCCTTATTCCAGAAGAACACACGTTTAATGGTAAACAATTTATATAAAGGAATGGTGTCGTTATAGAACCGATTTTTATATGTCATTTATTTACAATGTCAGATGTTTATTTGACCCTAATTTATTTCAGGTCTCTCAGGTGGGCTGCATACAGACAGTTTACCTGGTGGATCCATGGCAAGCTGGGACGGAGGGTACAGAGAGTTCTACCAGCATGTGCCAGCCATGGAATAAGATCAAGGTTCCCTGCCCCCGATGGGGGACAACACGAGGGATACCACGCTGGACTTGAAAACTAAACTAGACAATGTACATGTGACCTATGAAGGTGTAGGTTGGTGGTGGCAGTATTTACTGTTTCTTTACAAATTGACTAACTCTTGCTGCCAGCAGATCCTCCTTCTCTGGTTTTGGGACATCTGCACCAGTGACTGTGATCGCATGCAGTGTGATATTTCTTTATAAACACATCTGTCACTCGATTCGTGAGCTTGAGCTTTTGTAGGCGGGTGCGTGGGTTCACCTGCTGTGGTCTGTTATGCAGCACCCATTGTTTGCGTCTATTGGACCACATGACACCAGTCTCAACCGGTTTGTCTGGGCTGGGACGTGGTCGGTAGTTCCACGCCAGAGCAGAAAGCATCAATCTAGCTTTCATTCCTACAGTGAAGATTAGTGCATGCAGTATTCTAATAAAATGTCTGCAAACAACTGGTGTAACACACCAGTCTATATGTTGTTAGTAAGCAGCTGTTATTTACCTTATGACTGTAGCATTCAGTGAACTTTAAAGTGCTTTTCCTGTGTAAAGTGTTGGTTGTTTTTAGAAACAATACAATGGCCAATCATGGTATCATACTGGTACATTAGTAAACCGATACTGATCCTTACAAATAAGGCATTCCATCATCACATTCCTTCACATAATTTATTATAACTTGTTTTTTCTTCTTAATTTCTGTATCTACTCTATATACAGTCACTGTATTTTGATATCATGTTTTGATTTTATATTTCTTTAATAAAATTGGTGATAATGACACAAGTGCTCTTATTTATTTCATTACAGACAATTGCATTCTGGAATGTAATTATTACACGGAGATGTAATTTATTACATTCAAGTAACTGTACTCATAAATGTACACAGCAACTGATTACAAGGAATAGGTAGGGTGATACAGAATGGACACTATCCATCTGTAGAGTATTCGCCCCCTCACATCTGAGTAACTAAACTACTGAAAAGTTGGTCATCAGGAACTTTGACTATGTAACATTTTTGATCCCATTCATAAGTCGGTGGTCCACATATTAACACATAACATGTAAACAGCATTTACATTATCAGTTTTGGAAGTCTGAATAAACACATTTACTGATAAGGTAGTAGTCATGCTGGCTGGTACTTTTGAGTAGCCATCCTGAAAAAAAACGAGTTGGATGCCTATGAAATGCAGTAATTTTGAAAACTTATAATGTTAGTTATGCATAGGAGCTAATTTAGTGTATTTGGGATTCAAGTCGGTGAGTGGAATTCACCTTACACTACTTGGGTCGTGGTCCCTACTCATCATCTACTGATTGCAAATCTAAAGGTTACTTGTTGCTTTGGACATGCCTCAGGTATAAAATGAATACATATCAAGTTTGGTACTTACTCCAGGAACTGTGCGTCACCGTTGCATGTTGCACAACACCACCACAGATGGTTTGATACATTCCGTATCCAATGAAGGAGGTCCTCGCATCCCTTGCCTTGGACCTTCACAGTAAACTTGCGGTTGATGCCTTTCCCATGTGCCACATCATGTTGGTGATCGAGCTGAAATGCAAATTACAATTATTTATATTTTTGATCCAAATTCAAGATATTTTCACAACAGCTCTTACCTGTTTTTGCTGTTAGTGTGCAAAAAAACAAGTTAGTGAAGATGTGTGCACATGGTATATTATTATTATTAAAGATATTTCAACAATGTATGATTATTGAGTGATGCCAGTATTTTTATAATACAAACATGGTGTATCTGGTGAGCTCATTGATAACTATATTTGGATCACATAATTACTCCCAGAGATATCCTTCCAAATGCAGAATTTAAATGTTTTTTTTTAGAAAATGGCCATCAAATGTGGCATAATGGATACAAATTACTTGATATTGACACCCTTATTCCATGGATAAGAGTGGTTTAAAGGTATGTAATTGTTATAAAATTATATCTATTCACAGTAAACATAATAAGCTATCATAATCTGGCATAAAACAAACAATTTTTTTTTTTCTAAAAAAAACACTTTCACCTGGGTTGTATCCCCTTACCTAAAATTGAGTAACATTATGGAATTTTACTAAATACAAATCAAGCCATTTTAAACGTTTTACAATAGAGTATATAGTGATATTCTTCGTCACATAAACACTAGTCACACATAATTATATACGAAGTCCAATTATATAACATCACGACATAAATAATAGGCCAAACATTTCGATATATGACAATGTCTAATGCAATATTATTGAATGCAGAACGTATTTTTGTTCATTTAGCACAAAATACAGTCAGTTTTGCAATGTTATTATAAACGACAATCATTCCAGCCCATGTTAATCCGTTACTGTAAATTGTAATATCGCTCACGCGACTTGATTGCCGTTAACTTTTGCTATTCGGCTATCTTCTAAAGACTAAAGTCTAAACTCTTTGTGGTGCAATATAGTACATTCTGGTACTGTTCTGGCTTGGCTCCAGCATATCTTGCATCTCAAATGTCAAAAGATTTTAATTGGATACCAAGTAACTCGGTACTAACCTTCTTGCGATCGATTTCGCGGCGGCGGCGCGTTTGACCGAAAATATGCGTCGCTTCGACGGCCGAGGTCCGTGACTAAATATCGTAGGCACTGCACCTGGCTTCAAACATCGACGTCGGCGACGTTTTGTCGGATCTTGTGTCATTAACTGACGATATAGATTTCCTTCGAAGCACGTTTCTTCAAAATGATCTGAACATAGTGCGTTGTATTTCGAAGGCTTCCAACCAGCTCGTCCACAGTTGTGAATCCACTATTTCACTTCTGCCTCGTTTCAAAGGGAAACAAAAAAGACAGCTCCTTATCCTTCGCTGTACTGTTGTTACAACCGTATGTAGAGCAGTGTGGCATATTGCAAGTCACGTTTTCACTGTAAGCTCAACTTATACTAGTATAACGAACCGCATCCCATGAACATGAACCTACTACGCGAACTACACAAGACAGTGTGTAGTACACGGCAAAAATAATGCTGCTCGTTTATTGGTTGCTTTCGGCCAAATGAACGCGTCATCAGTAAGATGGCAGTCTACATGTTATCGCAGATTTCGTTAGAATCTTCCACTTTAAGACTACATTCCGAGTAAACCACAGAACTGAAAATTTTGATTGTAGATGCAAATGGTTAGTTTGTGCTAAATCTTTTAGGTGCTAAACACCACAACGTTCCCTTTTGTTTTCCTTTAACTGACATATGCTTATTCTTAGTAAGCTTAGTTTCATTATGTATTATGTGATAATTTAAACTGGAGTCAGCCGTAGAATATTTATTTAATTTGTTAAACATTTTGATCCGATTTTATTTCATGTTTAACACTAAGCATAGCTAATTTACCATGTGATATTACTGTAACGAATTTTGGAATGATGTTAGTTTTTATGTTGATATCCATGATTAGGAAGTATGCCTGATAATTAGAAAAACGTGTTGGTAAAGATCACTTCTGTACTTTCTAATATGGATTTATCTAACTTACAGAAACTATTGTCTTTTAATGTTCCGTTAGTTCTAGTGAAGCTAGATGGGAAGGTAGTTTGAGGATAAAGACTGCATTATGTTATAGTACAAACAAAATCACTGTATATTCTGTTCTCGTTTATGTTGAGTTAATTTATATTGAAGTCTCCTGTAATAATTAAATTACTACAGTTTTTTGATTTAATAACGTAGGTCTGTATATGTTTCCAATAGTAAGCGTTTTTGATACGTTGCCTCCAGTTTTTTTAATTATTAACCCTTCCCAATGTTCGTACATGTCGATATTCATAAGTACTTTATAATTATATATGTAATGTTATCTATGTATATCATTAAACCACCTTTGTCGCTGCAGCTTTTTCTCTGGGAAACTATATCATACCCATTTAAACTAAATGAGATAAATATCATTACTGGACTTCCAAGTTTCTTGCAAACATATTATGCTAAATTTAAAATTGATAGTATTTAGATGCTCTATGAAAGTGTCGTATCTATTGGGTTTTTTCTTGATATATACTATTTTCGTTTGTATCTAGAAGATTTATTAGAAAATTATTTTGGATACCTCCTAAGTATGTGCCTCAGTAGGAGATAAATGTCTTATCAGAATTAATTGATTTTGCTAGGACATGGAGTTATGGTGATTAAACCACCTTGCATAAGTGAGGTATTTTGCAAATAAGTGAATATTTGTGTATTTATATACGTATGACATACGCGGAATGCTCCGTGAAAGTCAGTGTGTAATTTGGGATAGCAATAACTAGATTTAAAATAAATAAACATGAAGAGAGACAACTGGAATACCGTATATGGATTTTGAGATTGACCAATCCTTTTGTCCTGGTTCACCTCTGCGCTTGGTTTCCACGGAATTAGGCTCGATAGAAGTTTTCTTGTTATTATTATTATTATTATTGTTACTTATTGAGACCCCGGGTTTGGCTGAAGTTAGCAATTGTGGCGGCATACGTTTGCGCTGCTTCAAATCAATCAGTCAATATAAATGACTCGATAGTTTATCATACGAGTTTGTGCGACCGATATATTGAGTTTGATCCTGCATAGACGGTAACGACTGTTCTCCTGATTAAGGTGTGTCCCTCCAGTCCAGTGTCACGTTAAAGGTGAACCAGGAGGCCGCTCCGCCTTGTGATCTCCTCCATTTTGTGCGGGTAGAGCAAAGAAGTCACCTCGTCGTCGATTTGTGTTATGTATTGTCAGAAATTCAAATAAATATGTAAATGACCCAAACAATTGACTATGAAATTGAACTGGACTGAAGTCGTGCAGCTCAGTGTGTCAATACAATACATCACAAGACAAGTTCCCGTCACGAGGAACCTTCAATGCAGACGGGACAAATGGAAGGTCGATCACACAATCTTGTGCACGGGAATGTGACCTATCCTCAAATTATTTGCACTGAAATATAATCCCAATGTTCTCCGAAAACTATAGTTGAGTTAATTCTGAATATAAAATCGAACGGTCCCAATGCCAAACGCCCACCCCCAAAACGCAGTGTATATTAAACAAGGCCCATCCCAAATTCGTACAGTCTGAGAGCGTCGAAAACTGTAAGTCTATGTACAAAATACTGAAACGATACATTGTTCTGAAATTCACGCAGTCACTGGTCGCTACTTCATGCTGGTGCAAGGAATAGGATTTTCAAACGTCAATCACATAAAAACTATTCAAAATGTCTGAATACATCCATTGACATATGTGTAGATGACATTATTATCTTTATCATTATATAGAAAAACATTCATTTCCGCAGCTGGGATATCAGGTACAGCCATTAAAAAAAAATTGATCCCCGCACGATCTTCAACTAACGAAGACGAATTTCTAAACAAATGTCAATCGACAAACCACCGCAATGAGCGTACTCTATCACATACACATTTTCAGCCACATACATCAAAAACTAACACAGCCAGAGGCCCATAGAGACACAGTGAATACATTGTTTTAGAACAGATAATAGACACCTACCCCCTCCGCCCCCCCCCCCCCACCAAAACCTCCCACTACATAACCCGTGAATCTCGCCAAAGTGCTCCAACAGCACTATGGACTGGATGCTGCGTTATATAAGAAGAAGCTAATTTAATTATTTTCATTTAATTTTGCCGCCAGAAAACATAACCGTGCTGTGGAGCCTACCCAATGTTTCGAGTGGTTTATGTGACAGCGGTTTGAGCGTGAGGGCGAGCCGAGTGCGACGATCAAGCAAGCGTGTGGCGGAGACACGCATCAGGCGAGCGAGGCGGAGACGGGAGCGATTCTACGTAGAGGGTCGGAATTGCCGGGTCAACGGGACAGAGCGAACGCGTGTTTCGGCGAACAGCGCATGCGGTAACAGAGGAGGACATTTCCGGCGGACGGTCGTCAAGTCGTGATGCGATCTCGTGGCGAGCTAGCCGACTGGGGCTAACGGGACGACTCAAAGCGAGTGTGACTAACGTTCGCCTGACTACGCGGCGAGACGATATATAGGAAAGTGAAATTTATATTTACATGTTAAATATGATATGTAATAACCAGACTGTCGTTCTCTATACTGGGAATGGTATAGACTCACGATGTATGTAATGTTGTTCTCTATACTGGAGGTGTTATAGATCCCAGATGTATGATACTACGAGACTGTTGTTCACCATAATTCGGATGGTATATATTCGGATGGTATATATTCCCCTATGTTACTTACCGGAGTCCGAGCGGTCCAGATCTTGCAAAGCATTGAGAGTGCTAATAGTACTCAGTTATTTTTGAACGGGCCATTCTATTATTATTATTATTTTATTCGAGTATTAAGGATTAGCTGGGGATGGCTACGGCTTAGAGAGCTAACGATGATAACAGAGATAAGGTAGAATAAGAGGGTCAATGTTGTTTTTTAGTGTTACTATAAAAGAGTTCTCGGTTATTTATATATAAAAAATCAGTAAATTTCCATCGTTCACTGTTGTGTTGTTTACGGTTGCTGCCCTCATTCACAAGCGTTGACATAATCAATACTGAGTCCTACTAGGTTCGAACCATCTAGTTACGGAGATCTCGTCAATCCGTAATATGCATTCTTTGTGCATACATTAATGCTTGTTGAATGCTTGATATAAATGCTGCATGAATGGATGAGCCATCGAAAATAGTGTAAACTAAGTATGTTATCGAGTGAAATTTAAATCATAAAGCATTATTAATCAATCTGTCTATCAAAGAAATGTAAAAACTGCAGCGTTTGTGACACTCAAGACGGTATCACTGTGCCTGTGCTTCTTATGTCGGAATGTTATGACTACTTGCACATGCATACTTTATTGTCTAGGGTAAACGGACAAAACCCCACTGGTAAAAACCCTACTAGGACATAATCGCACTTGACATAACCTCACCCGGACATAACCCAAGTCGGACATACCCCCAATCGGACATAACCCCACTCGGATATAAACCCACCCGGGCACAACCCCACTCGGACATGACCCCACCTGGACATAACCCCAATCGGACATAACCCCACTCGGACATTAGCCCAACCGGACATAACCCCACTCCATCATAACCCCCACCCGGACAAAACCCCACTCGGATATAAACCCAAACGGACATAACCTCACTCGGATATAACCCCACTCGGACATAACCCAACGGACAAAACCCCACACGGACATAACCCCATCCGGACATACCCCACTCGGATATAACCCCACTTGGACATAACCCCACGGACATAACCCCACCCGGACATAACCCCAATCCATTCACATATATTAATAACACACTTACAAAACTATGTTTTCCATTTTATTCAGAAAGTCAAAAATTCAAAAATTCTACAAAATAACAATTTAAAGTGCAATCGGAATCACCACATCACATAACCAATCTCTTGAATCTGAAATACTTTATTCTGCTGAATAATTATTACTAGAGAGGGGTTGTGTCCAAAAGTTTAATTAGTGAGTAGGATTCTGTCACAGTGGAGTTCTGTCCAGTGTTGTTTTGTCCAGTAGGGTTATGTCAGAGTCGGATTATGTCCTGAATCCATTGTATAGTTAACTTATACACCATTGTGTGATATCTATTATATCGCGTCAGCACATTTCCTTGTGCCGTAAATATGTTAAGCCAGCTCAGTTCGTGCCAGGTTTTCCCGACCTGTCTTTCGATGTCAAGATCTCAGAGAAAGCGCGACCCGACAGCGCGACACGGCAGGCGTGCTAAATCGCTGATGAATCTCCCGGAATCATAAAGAAAGTTGGCAGATATACAGGGATATTGAGACGTAATCAGCATCGCCCCTAGTGGGCGAGGATGGCCGGTGGTGATAAGAGGGAAGCGTGCCTACGCCCTCAACCAACACGAAAACACACACACACACACACACACACACACACACGCACACTCACAAACCCTCACAAACATGCACAGTCTCACACACGCCCGCTGACGCGCACACACGCGCGCGCGCGCACACATACGCACACACATGTAAAATGTAATAAACCTAAACGCAGACACACACATAATTATCAAGGCACACATAAACGCACACACTGACTCATGCATGCACATACGTGCACATGTACCTATGCACTCGCGCACACACACGAACATATACGCAGTATGTAGTAAAACAGTACATGACAATTTTCACTAGTTTTATTCTTGGAATTAGTACAAGCGTGAACTACTTATGCCACATTGGCCTCGATTGGACTGTAATGGCCAAACTGTGGATATAATATATCCAGTCCAGTTATAAAATTCGGTTAAATACATCCGGTTTAACTTCCGGTTTAGCATCCGATTACATATGGCATCCGTTTTAAAAAGAGGTTGTCTGTTTCGCTTCTCAATTAACCAGAGTGTTAATTACTTCCGTGTCTGCAATGTGGCGACCGCAGTGAACATTAAATGTATTGTGGTTAAGTCATGATGCGTCCGCTAAACTGCCAACAGGGTGGTTTACAATCGGAGTGTTTCGTTTACATGTCGGGGGCAAACAATCTATTTACGAACAGTGTTTCGGGTTTATTAAAAGCAATTCTGACAGGATACTTCAACATATTTTGGTTTTGGACATTATATTTTAAAAACGAGGAATGTTAACGACGAAGATTACATAAGACACTTGGTCTAACTACAAGGCGCAGCATTTGGCGATTGATCCGGTCAAGGAGCTGCGTACTTGGTCCGTCATGGATGGTCGTCGGTTCATTGCGTGTCGCTCTACTAGATTGAACATGAAACATGCAGTGTTAAAGGGAAATAAAATACAACTTTATGGTGTTGTGCACATAAAAGAGATAAATATAACCTAACGATTTGCAATTACAAGTTACATTTTCAGGTAACGCTCAGTGGCTAACGCAGAATGTCGTCTCAAAGTGATCAATTCGAATCAAATGTCTAATAGGCTGGTGGTTGACAACTAGCCCGTGAGGAGATGTTCGCACAAATAGTGCAAAGCTATGACGTAGGTTATGGCGTGTCAGGTTCCTAGTTTTGATCGACATGTATACGTATACGCCGACTCATTTATCGGTGTATCATATTCCCTGAGATACTGAGCTGAGTTACACTTGTACGTATGCATGAACAACTATTATAATGCCATGGCATACACATTGTGAACGTAACATTTGTATTAAGTTACAGCGGCATGGCAAATTTTGTGATTATTTATGTCGTGAACTGCTATAGTCTACTGTTTGTGGGAGTAGGGAAGAATAGATAATCGTGTTGACAGCCTGTAATTGAAAATTACACTATCCATACGATTTGAATAATTCAAAAATGGTTATTCTAGTAAATTATTGGCATCATTTTCGTAGTTGTATTTGCAAATGGTTAGTCTTATTAATACCTTTACACATAATTGTTGTTACATTAATGGCAAATAAACGTGAACGAATTATAAGTGCGTGAAGATGTGTTTACATGTGTGATTATGTAATTATGTATGCGTAGATTTTGTATAGATTTTAAAACAGTTCGTTCTCTCTTTGTTTGTGCACCCACATTTCCATCAGTTTTGCATGTACCGGGCGAAATTTTATATGTGCTATAGCTGGCAAATTGAGATGCTTCTTACATCTGGACATTTTTGAAATTCAACTGGGGGTGGAGAACTTGGGGTCTCAATATTTCAAAATGCTGTACGTGGAGTTCCAGTTCCGGCATGTGATGTTTTTCTATATCATCATGTCAACAATACTTTTTTGTTTGATTTCAATGCAAATGATGTGAGTATGTATATGACTGCATTTCCCCCCGGGCAACGCCGGGTAACTCTGCTAGTAATGTATAAGACAGTGGGCATGCACACAGTTGTCATGGAAACGACAGACGCCGTCAAATCAGGATCTTACAGCGTTCTGATGAATTTGTGCAAGCATTCATATTACGTATGCTTGGGTGAGGTCATAGGTACATGGAATGATTATTAGATGTTGTTGTTTTCTCGTGGGTGTAGCATATGTTTGTGTTTGTACAGAGTATTTACGTTAAAAAAAGATATATATCTTATTATTCTTTCTAGAAGACCATTACCTTATGCGTGGCAGCGTAAGTTATTTCTATTTCTCTACCACCACCGTCCCATTGGGGCCTGGAAGAAAAGACCAGATGTCGTAGAAATGTATTAATTGAACAGTAAGGTACTAGTCAATACACAGGATTGTGTTAAACGGTCAGAAAATAATCATTCAAATAGACTGGAGACATGTTACGAAAAAGAGGCCTCAGAAAATCAATCAAAACAAGGCTCGGTGTTGCCATGTCTGCTGTGTCAAACGATAGCAGTATCTGGAAAAGGTGATATTTCAGTTTGACAATCAACATTAAGCGCAGAGCACCCATTGTATAGATCCCGTGATGTCACAGCTGCACTTGGGCTGACCAGGCACGGACGTTCCGTGGAAGTGATACCTCTTCGACCTTCTCCGTAAAGGGAACAATTGAATTTAAATAACATGTCAACATTTTATAAAATAATATATGTTACGCTGCTCTTATTTGGGTCTGTAGATATACATCGGTGCACCTAACAGGCAAATATTATACTAATATGTTTGTTTTTCTTACAAAGCGATCCATGGTCAGTGATACCACGTCTATTGATTAATTGAGTTCCGTTTTCAGAGACCCATGTTATCGATATTCACCACGTAGCACGATCAACACATTTACTGGAAAATAGAAAAACGAAATAAGAAAATAAAAACACGTGTGTGTGCATGCATGCGAGTGTGTGTGTGTGTGTGTGTGTGTGTGTGTGTGTGTGTGTGTGTGTTTGTGTGTGTGCATGCGCCCCCCAGCGTACTTGTGCGCATACTTGTGGCAGTTCGAGTTGAGTGTCTACCGTGTGCAATAATGCACATTGACCACTTGGCCAATAGTGTGTTTTAAACGTCGTTCCAGACCAATGCCGTTGTACTGGGGAGGGATAATATTTGCAACAACACAGGTTGAACACTTCAAGCAACTTACCAGCACAGATACTCAACCTCTTGTCAGCATCGTAATCGGCCGTCGTTCCGCACCAGTACTGTACTGTCGTGTTGAATACTCCGTACTCATATATGACGCACTTGTGATACATCTCACTGCGGTACTTGAATGGAAAGTGGCATGGTGCCCCGCCGCTATTTCCTCTCTCTAATGTTCAAAACACATCATCAGGAGAAGCAATTTTACAAATATTATGAAATTATGTGAACACATTGTTTAAGTTTTCGCGTTACGTGGTCGTTCCACACTAATCATGACTAATGACGGGAAATGTTGTGCAAAATGTCGAAGTGAATTTTATCAGACATACAGAGAGATAGACAGGCATTTCTTATTTGGATAAAAATAACTATACAATCACAAAACTAGTGAGTATATAAAAGTATAAATAAAATGTATAAATGTAAAATAAATAACAATGTAAGGGGCCGGGAGACTCCCATTTAGGCAAACAATTAGCGGCTCTCACAGGAGCCACCCTATATATGTGTAAGATTTCGTACAATTCAATGATTAACCACTAATAATGATATACTAATTTAATGTGTGTACGTGTGCACGTATGTAAATGTGCATATGTTCGTGTACATGCGTGTGTGTGTGTTTTATGTTTCTTTGACGTGTGTATATCTTTGCTACATTGCAATGTTTTGTACATTTGCAACACCTCATGATGTATCTGCATGTCAGCGTGTGCTTATATACATATATAGATATATATATGGGCAAATTTTTTCGGCAAACTGGGCCAATCAAACCGAAAAATAAAAATATTTTCAAACTCTAACATTTTTTTGTTTTCAAAAATTTGCTAATATGGTGTTGTTGATAGGCCTAAGATATTGTGAACACCAATTCAACCATGTTTTTGTGGCGTCCGCCGTAATATCATACTTCTTTTAAGACTTTTTTGTGATGTATATTACGACACCCGCCACCTTTGGTAATCAATTACAATGGTTTGTTTTGAAAATAGTTAAAACACAAAAAAATGCTACAAATACTATTAATTTTGAAAAGACATACAACCGAATGGGCTTATTCTTGCTTTTATGATTAATACTCAGCTCCAAATGATAGCATGTTTTCTATATTACACGTTTTCACACTTTACACAAACTACAACAAACACCGTTCGACATGTTTTTAATGGGTATTCAAGAAGTACTACTGCTTACCAAATATCTTGCTTGGTGTATATGCTAGACATACCATACAATGTCAATATCATTGGTCAGCATTTGTGAAAACAACTGTTACGTTTTCGTATGTTCCATTTGAATGTGGTAATAAATACGAATGCCTCATTGTTTCAATGGTACTACTTTATCATAAAATACGTTTTGTCCTTCCATTTGGCATCACTCCACCAAAGCATCGTCAGCCTTGTGATTTGGCGGATTTTTGTAGGTTTATTTAACATCAACACAGGCCTTCAAAGGGTGTGGAAGTCAAAAACAAATGCTTTACTATTTGTTTCCATAGTCTGCATTTACAGGTCACATAATAGCACGACATATTGGAGAAATAAGTCTTCAGCACTCTGAGTGGCAAGATATGTGTGTTTTATTTGATAGGTAGACTCGGATTGCCATTTCTGCGTGGCGTGCGCCGAAAAATCAGATTTCTTTCAACACCTGTGTGTGATGGTTACGACGACATCCGCCACCATTGGTAACAACGTACTTTGTTTTTTTTAACTCCGGGTATGATAATACACGAAAGGAAAATGTGAAATGTGTCTGAACGCTTCCAGTATTATTAACGTTGGTAAGAAACAACACATAGTGAAGTGTTTGTTCTTGTCTTCACGATATATACTCTACTCTTAATGAAAGCTTGTTTCCGCACTACACATTTTACCTACGCTAGACAAAACATCATTCGCTATATTTATTTAAAATCCCTATTGCTTAAAAAACGAATTGACTGATGTATATACAAGACATACATACAATTTCAATTTAGTTGGTGAATAATTGTGAAAACAATGGACACTTAATTGTTTTCACCATTGAAGGACAAAAACCGTGTTTATGAAAAATGAAAAAGCATGAAATATCATACACAAATGAATAATATAATCAAATTCAACTTCTTTTTCTGTTAGCTAACACGATGTAGCACAGACGCTAACAGTACCGGAAAACCACTTGAACCACTCTGTTTCAAGCATTTTCAGGGCATATTTGTGCATTGTGACAGGCATGTTTATTACAACATCTGTATTTTGATGCCACTACGGTACTTTTATTTTGACTTCTTGTACGATAATCTAACTGGCACTGGTGACAAGTAAGATGAATAGTAATATTATAGAGATTAGGAGAAACAGAATGTCGTAATAAACATTCCTTAAAAGGGTCGCAACATTTTTGTGATTTCAAACGAATCTGGTGATTTTTTGGTTGGAAGTAGTATAGAATTTACTATTTTCTTACACATATATAATCATACCCTGTATCATAGGAACGTCCAGTCTTCTAATAGCATGGTTCTTGACGTGTTTGAATTTTGTTTAATAAACAGCAAATCTGTGGACAACATAAATAGGTCCCTCAAAACAATATGTGTAACAATTTCTTAGATTGGATATACACATGTAAGAATGTCATGTATTTTATAAAACACAGACGAAAAAACAATGTACTAAGGCCGGGTTTAATAATTAAAGTCAGTGATGTAAGAAGTGGAAAAACGAAAAAACAGACGCGTTTATGGGGTACTCCTCATATTTGAGAGGCTATATCTCGAAGAACTGTTGGAAGTAGATTCAGTGTGGGTCAATCAAATAATTGGACTGCATTTCACCAGTACTTAAAATGATGGTTGTACGATCATTTACGTGGTGTCTACAGCATGTCAAAGTCATGAGACATTTGTTTTGCAATTTGCCAAATAAAAACTGTTATGTATATATATATATATATATATATATATATATATATATATATATATATGTAATATATACAACACAACTGCCTGCCTGCCTGCCTGCCCGCCTGCCCGCCTGCCCGCCTGCCCGCCTGCCCGCCTGCCCGCCTGCCCGCCTGCCCGCCTGCCCGCCTGCCCGCCTGCCCGCTTGCCCGCCTGCCCGCCTGCCCGCCTGCCCGCCTGCCCGCCTGCCCGCCTGCCCGCCTGCCCGCCTGCCCGCCTGCCCGCCTGCCCGCCTGCCCGCCTGCCCGCCTGCCCGCCTGCCCGCCTGCCCGCCTGCCCGCCTGCCCGCCTGCCCGCCTGCCCGCCCGCCCGCCTGCCCGCCTGCCCGCCTGCCCGCCTGCCCGCCTGCCCGCCTGCCCGCCTGCCCGCCTGCCCGCCTGCCCGCCTGCCCGCCTGCCCGCCTGCCCGCCTGCCCGCCTGCCCGCCTGCCCGCCTGCCCGCCTGCCCGCCTGCCCGCCTGCCCGCCTGCCCGCCTGCCCGCCTGCCATTTTCAGTGTAACACTTACGCTTGATAAAACAGCAATCGGCGTACAGTGCCAGACCTATCAGCAGCACCACGAGACCCAACTGTCGAGTCGCGTTATTCATGTTGTAAACGAGTCTGTCGCTGAACCTAAACAGAGAGGTAGCTTATTAGAATGTATTGAGCTATGCAGAGTAAAGGCGACATCCGCAGGGAGGGGAGCAGCCAAAGGGGAAGCTGACAACGGGGAAGGCAAGAGGAGTGAGAGTGACAGGAGTGGAACGGAACATAAGTTTTATAAGGCAAGCCGGAAGGAGATAGAAGCAGCTTACAAGGAACAGCACGCGTGCTTCTCTCCCGGAAACAAATGACAGTTAACCTACCTATGTATACATGAAAATCTCAATTACATTAAAAACGAAATGCTAAGACGGGCCTAATATCCATGCTTCAAGTATATTCCTTTGAACTACTATTTTAAACAGGTAACCAGTAACGCGCTATGAACTGCATTGGACATGTCGTTATAAAAAAAACAATGTTGTTACTATTATTTTAAAATAACACAGTAATATCTATTAGCATTTGCAATCAACACCAAACGGCCCACACCATTCAACATTGCCAATCTACGCTAGCCACGTCCCAACACAACGACATAATGTATAAATAAAACATTCATGATGATACCTCTAGCAACCTCATTGCTACAACTAACATCATCCACCTAACACCACAGTCAGCCAAACATCGTCAAATCAAATCAAATCAAATCGTGACATTTATATTGCGCCGTTCCAACAATCGTTGCTCACGGCGCCTTACAGAATGTTCGGGAAAACAGGTAAGTCTTAAGGTTTGATTTAAAATCAGTGTTTGTCATTGTTGTTGCAGTCAGCTTTTGCGGCAGCAAGTTCCATAGTGTTGGGCCTGCCACGCAAAAGGATCTATCACCCCAGCGACGCGTTGCACGTGGTACACATAGATGATTGTGTTCACTGGAGCGCAACAATCGAGTTGGCTGACGTCGGGTCACAAATTTGGTGATATACTGTGGTGCACAGCCAGTCAGTGCTCGGTGCGTGAGTAGAAGTATCTTATACTCTACTCTAACTGCTATTGGCAGCCAGTGCAGCTTGATCAATAGAGGTGTGACATGACAGAACTTCCTGGCGCCGTCGACAAGGCGAGCCGCCCAGTTCTGTACTCTCTGCAACCGTTCTAGTTGTTTCACAGGCAGTCGGTGGAGTAATGCATTGCCAACGTCAAGTCTGCTGGTAACAAACGCATGTATGACTTGTTCTGTCGCTGCAGGTGTTAGATAACGTCTTATTCTTGCAATATTTCGGAGATGGAAAATTGCAGATTTACAGACCGCAATCACGTGCGTCTCCATCTTCATCTCGGCATCGAACTGTACACCAAGATTCCGTACATTCTGAGTTACAGTGACCAAACAGTCTCCAATGCATAGTGTGCGCAGCTCAATTTTTCTTAGTTGTTGCGCAGAGCCGAACACGATGACTTCTGTCTTTGAGTCATTCAACTTTAAAAAGTTTGTCATCATCCACGTCCTGATCTCCGCTACACATTCTTCAATACGGACGACAGCCGCAGCAATGTTCTCTTGGTGGGGTTTCACTGGAATGTAGATTTGAGTATCATCCGCGTAGAAATGACACATCAAATTGTACTTGCGAATAATCTTAGCAACTGGTGCTACATAGATGGAGAACAGCTGAGGACCCAGCACGGAGCCTTGTGGTACCCCGTATACCAGAGGACGAGCAGGCGATGTAGCACCATGAATGTGGACTGACTGGACTCTGTCTCTCAGGTATGACTTAAACCAGTCCAGTGCATCTTGGACCACTCCGATATCATGTGAGAGTCTATGCAACATCACTTCATGGTCGACGGTGTCAAACGCAGCCGATAGATCCAGGAGAACCATGATGACAACATTCTGATTGTCCATTGCGTGCAGGATGTGATTCTGCACACAGACAAGGGCCGTCTCAACGCTGTGATTCGGCTTGTACGCTGACTGATAGGGCTCACAGAGATTGTGCTCTGACATGTGAGCTGACAATCTCGCAGCAACGACACGTTCTATTGTCTTCGATAGATAGGGTAGATTTGACACGGGTCGGTAGTTATTCAAGACAGTTTTGTCTAGACTCGGTTTCTTGAGTACTGGCCTGATGTGCGCTTCCTTCAAGTGTGAAGGCATTACCCCCGTTCTCAGAGACAGGTTAACAATTGTCATGAGCACAGGTACAACATCGTGCGCACAGTCTCTAAGAAGCCATGTCGGAATGGGATCAAGTTCACAAGATTTCACTGGCGATGACTTCAACAACATTCCAATTTCAGCCTCAGTGGCTGGCTCAAATGCAGTCAGCAGACATGTCTGCGGTGCATCCTCAGCAGAGGCATTTACAATGATGACATTCTGATTCAGTTCAGACCGAATTTTCGAGATCTTTTCTGAGAAGAAATCCGAGAACCGCATTGCCAGTGTGTCAGACGAGTCACATGGTGGTAGTGGTGTGCCATTATCAGTGTGTAGGAGCTTGGCAACAATCTTGAACAGCTGCTTCTGGTCACCAGATGCATCAGCAATTTGATTCGTGTGGTATTCAAGTTTTGCACGGTGCACAGACGAAGAGACGAGCTGGCGCTGGAGGCAGTAGGCAAGCCTGTCAGACTCCAGTCCAGATTTTCTCCATGTTCTTTCCAGTTGTCGTCTAACACATTTTTGCGATCGTATGCCATCATTATACCACGGCGTGTGTGGTCGTACAATCACTGTGCGGTTCTTTAACGGTGCTTGCTTGTCAATGATAGCCGCAATGGTTTCATTGTACATGTCAACAGCATGGTTCATGTCATCAGACAGATGATTTGACAGTAGCAACGAACGGATTTCATCACATATCGTCATAAGTAATCAAATTTGTAACGCCCCACAATATAACGCCAGTTGTGTATTATAATAGTAAGAATATTATAAGATCAAACAAACTTGTGAACTTACTTCGTCCAATTTTCTGGAATTCTATCAAAGCTCGGTGAAATCTTGTGAAGTGTTGTATCTTGAGAACCGGGTATCTGAGACGGTATTGGTCATAGTTGATCAGAACTACCTCGTCTTATATACCCAGCTGGCGGAACAAACTATAGCGCAGTTTGCTGCCACGTCTTCGTTGACCCATCAATCATATACCCACGCATAATCACCAAACCACTTTACATGCCAATTTATTGTAACTCTCCACATACGCTCTCCTGTGGAGCCTAATCACAAATGGATGGTCGTTCAACGCAGCATGACGGAAGCGATTTTTCTTAATTTACGCATAAATGTTGATATACTCTTTCAGATGCTCTTACTAAAACATGGACTGCCACTTGTTTTGTCAGAGTTCACGACCACCACAATTAATAATATCTATTAAAATATATGTAGGCACTAACATTCGGCAGACACACTCCTACTTTTCGAGATGCGTAACTAATATATCAAGGTAAGCATAGCCTAATCAATGCTTCTGTTGTCTTTGCGTATACACTACTTCAATATAATTTTCTGAATCATAGTCTATTTCAGCCAAGAAGGTTATTCTTGCCTGCTTGCTTGCGTTCGTGTGTGTATTTGTTTGTGTATATGAGTTATTGCGTGCGTTGGTGCGTGTGGGTGTATGTAGGATTGCGTGTGTACATGCGTGTGGGCGTGCATGTGCGCGCGTTTGTGTGGGTTTGTGCGTGTGTGTGTGTGTGTTTATGTGCGGTTCGTGTGGGTGTGCGTGTGTGTGTTCAAGTTTTCAACTAGAAGGCTTATATCTCGGCAGCCATAATTTCAGAGATTAGACTTCGACTTCTAAGCCGAAAAGTATCAGTCCAGTTTAGGATCATGATCCATTTATGTTGCGTGTCTGTTTTTACGTAGCACCTTTCGGAGGATGGATATTTTTGCTAGTTTTATCAATATAATACGAACAATTTTCAATTTCAGAAAAGTGTGTTGGTGTACAATATAACGCCAGTTGTGTATTATAATAGTAAGAATATTATAATACCTCTTTTAGTCAATTTCATTGACTTTAAGAAGGCTTTCGACAGTGTCCACAGGAATTCGCTGTGGCAAATCCTGAAGCTATACGGCATACCAAGCAAATATATAGACATTTTCAAATCGCTATACCGAAACACCAACTGCTGCATCAAGACCAACGATGGCTACACAGACATGTTCGATATAGAGACAGGTGTACGTCAAGGTTGCATCCTGTCCCCTTTCCTCTTTGTTGTTGTTATCGACTTCATCATGAGGAAAACGATGAAAGATCCGAACTTTGGTGTTAAATGGATAAATAATAGGTTGACAGACCTTGACTTTGCCGATGATATTGCACTGCTCAGCCACACGCCGGAGATCCTACAAGAGATGACCAATAATTTAAACAAAAATGGAGAGATGGTCGGATTACGAATCAGCTATGGGAAGACAAAAACATTGTCAGCTGGTGATGGATCTGACCCCCACATTGTGATCGGTCAGGAAGAGTTGCAATGCGTCGAGAACTTCCCTTACCTTGGAAGCTACATCTCTAGGAAAGGCGACGCGGAAGTAGATGTACGAGCGAGGATAGGCAAGGCATCAGCAGTGTTCCAAAGACTACGTCCAATATGGTCCAGTAACACCATCAGAAAGGACATAAAACTACGTCTTTACATGTCAATCGTAATACCAACAGCGATATATGCCTGTGAAACGTGGAAGAATACGGCGAGGATATCAAAAAAACTAGACGTATTTCATCGACGATGTCTCCGGTTCATACTGGGCATATCGTGGAGAGAACACACCACAAATGAAGAAGTGATGAGGAGGGCAGGTCTGGACAGCCTGCATCACATAGTTAAGTCTCGACGACGAAGACTAGCGGGACATATCCTACGCCTACCAAGAGAGAGAACAGCACATGTAGCAATGGAATGGGTGCCTGAAGGTGGAAATAGAAGGAGAGGAAGGCCGACTAAGACCTGGCGCAAGACGTTTAAAGAAGATCTGGCAGAGATGGAAATCACCTGGAATGAGGCCAAAGAAATTGCGAAAGACCGTAGTAGATGGAGAAAGCTCGTCGCCCGATGTCCCGAAAGGAACAGGAGGAACTAAGTCTAAGTCTAAGTACATAGACTCCCGTATATTGTCACATTAGAAAGGAAAAATGAAATAGTTATAATTTTAGAAATGTAGAAAGTAGATGTAGATTCCTCCGTCAGCGTTGAACTGATTACGTCCCAGTTGTCGTGTGACGTTGTTCGTGTTCATCACATGATAGCACTTCCAATAAATGATGAACACCAACAAAGCTACATGACAACCGGGAAGTAATCGGTTCAACGCTGTCGAAGGCATCGGTAGGATGTCGAAACCTCCATCTGAGGAAAGAAGGACTGAGAAAGATAACTTTCTACATTTTTAATATCATTCATGAACTTAACCGAATGGAGAAGAACTTTTCATGCTGACATAATTATCAGTTTTAATAGTAGGTATACAGTGCCGGATTTATGACAGCATGGACTCCTTGGCTGTGATTATAATACACTACCACACTTAGGCATTCAAAGTTGCCTAACAGAATATATGCAGCTGATAAAGTAACCGAGAGAAACATGTTATGGAACGAGCGATGTACCAACCTTTTAAGACTCCGGGAGAGAAGGGGATGAGGCACAATTCTCTCGCGGGGTTGTCATCATGCTACATTTAATATCTCACCAGTGTCACCAGTGACATCTATATCTCAAAACAAACTTTCCTTGTTATTGTATTCCACAAATTGAACATAATAAACAGTGGTGTACTTGTTGGGAAATGATTTCTTCGAAATAGTTGTGTAGCGAATCTAATCACTCAAGATAGACTAATTTCCTTTTTGCACAATATGATAAACAATGGTGTACTTGTTGAGAACCTGTAAATTAGGTTTATGCATCCTGTGGTAATTGGAAAGTAAGTGCATCCAAAACGGGACACACTTTGTTATGTAGCAATCGTAATGATACTGCCATACAGTCAGTTCTTGTTCTGTTATATTTACATTGTCAATATGTTTTGAAGAGAAGAAGGCTCTCTCTTTAGAAGGCCAGTCCGGATACGTCCGGTCACGACACGTCTTGTTCATACTGTTTCTTTGTTTCTTTGTTTCTATATATTTCTTATACGTTTTGTTATTATTGTTACACAGACATGCATTTCTTGTACGATGACATATATGGTGACATGCTACACAGCATGGAGATTGCTAACTTCCTATTGCCAGAATAAAAAAAGGCTTTTTGTTGACAGTGGACAATGGGCCGTTACTGCTTATGTTTCAATGATAATTACAAATTTAAATGATGCCAGCAAACGAATCAATTCCATTTTTCCAGGAGGGACTAAAGTGATTGTTTTATTTAATATATTACAGCTACGTTCGTCAGCAGAAGACGGCTTTCAACGAATACATCACTCCACGTATGATGACCTGACAACTACTAGCAGAAACACTTAACGATCGGTTTAGTATAAGAAATTCTAACATAGAATAAATAAATACAAAATTACCGAAATGGACGCTTTCTTAGAGGAACATAAACATATACAAATTTAAATTTAGTTTTCATGAAAGCTTGATTTCCAATAACGATGATTTATGACACCTACAAACTGAGGGATACCATTGCACCACACCATGCAAAACATGTAGCAATAAAGACGGGACAGTCATTTATTTAAACAACAAATTCAACATCAAGGTAATCCTAACTCTAAAAATCAGTTTCAACACTGGTAAGGACAATTTATCAAAATAACAGGAGGTGGGCGCCTAAAATATATTATAATTGGAAATATTTATCGACCTCCAAGAGACCTCTATGAAAATAATTTCCATAGAGGTCTCTTGGAAGTAATACCTATTATTAACAGTTTCTTATTGAATTCCCACCAATTATTTCATCCTTTGACAAAATAAATCCGAAATCATTAGTGCAGGTGATTTCATTATTAGCCTTTTTTTAAATAAACGAAAAAGAGGTTTTTGGTGATTTATTTATTTATCTTAGAGCTTTTACGCCCATATTATATTCCCACAAGAATTTCAAATAATAATGGAACTCTAATAGATAACTTGTTTTGTAGATTAACCTATCCTATAATAACACCGAAATCATGTACTCTAACGAAACAACTATCGCACAATCAACCATACTTTGCCTTTCTAAAAACCGTTACCCACAAAGAATTACAACCTAAATATATTAAAATTAATATACAAAATCAAGAAGCAATTTCGAAATTCAGTAATTAAATCACTTCAACAGACGTTTATATTGAACATAATCAATCGCCTTCTGGTGACCCAAATACAAATTATCACACTTTATACGAATCATTCAAATGGGCAAACAATAAACACACATGTCATACAAAAGAGTTAAGTTCAAAACATATAAACACAAAAAATCAACATGGATTACTCTTGGCCTCTTCAAATGAATACCATAAAGAGACAAGTTATATAAGAAGCTTAAAATGAATTTGCCTCATTCACAAGAACATTCAACAATTCGGACTAACCTGATATCTTATAACAACATTCTTAAAACAAAATATACGAACAGCCAAACAACAGCATTATAAATCTTGTTTTACTAGTGCAAAAATAACAATAAAAACATGAGAAACTATAAGTGATATTCTGTCTAGAACGTGCGAATCGAAAACATTTCCTAAATCCTTATATAACGAAAAAATATCACAAACAAGACTGTTATTGGAAACACATTCAATAGTTTATTTACTATTATTAGCCCAAATTTGCACAAACAAATTAGTAATACTATAACCAGAAATTACAGACACTACCTGAAAGAGTAGTAGTAGTAATAGGCGTGGTGTAGCGCAGGCAACTTGAGCTGCGCGGTGGAAGTGGAAAAGTACCCGGATGTAGGTTAAGTACCCGGATGTAGGTCAAGGTCAAAGGTCCCGGATGTAGGTCAAGATCAAGTACTCGGATGTAGGTCAATTACCCGGATGTAGGTCAAATGTCCCGGATGTAGGCCAATGTCAAGTACCCGGATGTAGGTAAAGTGGCGCCGGTGGCGCCACATATCGGAATTTTCCAGAACTAAAATGGGCTGACAAGAAGCGCCACCTAGCGGATTTTTCGGAACTAAACTTGGTTGAAGCGCCACCTAGCGGATTTTTTCGTAACTGACATATGTTTACCAGTAACGTCACCTAGCGGATTTGTTTTCAAACTAAATGTTCGAGTACTGCCCAAATTCGTGCGTCTTGGTTTGACCATTAGCGCCACCTGGCGGATTTTTTGTGAACTAAATTACCCCCGGTGGATATGTCATGAACTACAAGTGGTGCCACCTGACGGATAAGTTGTGAACTAAATGTAGGAGTACTGCCCAAATTCGTGTCTCTTGCACGCTTGCGTCCAATAGAGCCTCCTGACGGATACATCACGAACCATAAACATCATCCCCTAGTGGACAAGTGAGCGAACCCCATCTAAAAGCATAGGGAATTTTCCTCATCTTAAAGTATAGGGAATTTTCCTCATCTTAAAGTATAGGGAATTTTCCCCATGTTAAGGCATAGGGAATTTTCACCATGTTAAAGCATAGGGATTTTCCCCATGTTAAAGCATAGGGAATTTTCCCCATGTTAAGAGATAGGGATTTTCCCCATGTTAAGAGATAGGGATTTTCCCCATGTTAAAGCACAGGACATTTTCACCAGGTAAAGGATAGGGATTTTTCACCATAGCCCGTATTTAATGTAATCCCTTTATGTGTCGTCATGATGCAGTTACATCGTTAAAACTCTGCAGTCTGTGCTTTTGAATTTTCTACTCTACAATCTGTGATCTTTCGACACGCCCACGTGAACTTTATGTTCTGTTGAACTGTTATAAAAGCCCTGCGTCTGTTTTTTGTGGTCATTATATCTTACATTTTGGAAGATGAACAACATGATTAGTGATAACGTCCGACAAGGGATTTTGCTACCGAAGGCGCAGCCTTCTCCGGCTACGGGACCACTCGACCTCTCGACCCCGACAATCAACCCGGACCAACATCCAACGACCAGTTCAACGACCAGTTCGACGATCAGTTCGACGAGCAAACCAATTTCTTCTCTGTTACTTACATCGTCAACCGACCCAATCATCAACCTGACATCGTCACCTCCGCCGAAGTGTCAGAAGCTTTTGCCTCTTTATACTTGCTCTATGTGTGGCAGTACCTTCAAGTATAAAGGGAATTGGCCCGCTCATGTGAAGCAGGGCTGCTGCCAAAGGAAGCAAGATAAACAGCGGCGACGTAAACAACAACTCGAAGAACAGCTTGAAGAACAACTTGAAGAGATAACAGTAAGCTTCAATTTCTCATAGTGTTAAAATGCTATTCATGTAATTTTGTTAGAAAATTTTCAAAAGCACATAATATTATATTTTTTCTTATACATACCAGTTGACCATTCATTATTAAGCTCATTCCTTCACTGTTTCAGCGTCAAGAAAAGGAGTGTATTGCTGCAACCGTCGCTGCTTCTCCCTCTTCTCCTGTCGTCGCGACAAATATCGTCCCGCCAAGCGACTGTGTCTACTGCTGAACACACCCAAACATCACTAACTATATAAGCGCTGTGTTTTATCAATCGACTCATCATTCGTATTACGACGCCATCACGCCAAACAGCATGTTGAAGACACCTTACTGCCGACCTTGCGATGCGGCAGACTCGAGCGATGAGGACGAACCAACGAACCGATCCATCATGCCGGTGACCAACCGCCCTTCTGTGCCGATGGAACCAGAGGGCGAGGACATCTGGTACACTAGGCTCTGCGATGTGCCAACCTTCGCTTCTGACGATGTCACAATTTCTACCGACACGGTCGATGTACCAACTTCCACTCCTGAGGATGTCCCAATTTCTGCCGATACGATCGATGTGACAACTTCCGCTCCCGCCGATGTCACAACCTCTGCCGATACGACCGATGTGACAACTTCTATCGATGGCACCAATGTAACAACGACCGCTCCTGAAGACGTCACAACTTCTACTCACGTGACCAATGTCACAATTTTTGTGTTAGCATTAGGGTTGGGGTTAGGGCTAAGGTTAGGATTTCGGGCAGCGTTAGGGTTATGGTTAGGCTTAGGCTTAGCGTCAAAATTAGCTCCGTAACCAAGGTGTGCAAAACTGAACTCTCAAGACGACACTATCCACGTGTAGTATCAAGTGTTGGTTCCAAGACTCCGTTTCGAAACAGGGGCGAAACACTACGAAACAAATGGTTCTGACACTAATGGAGGGTGATCTGTAAAGACCTTTCTTTTGTCTTGTATACGATTAAACTTTGCAAGACCCTGTATCAATATCTAGTCTCCGGTTCTTGTAGTTATGGAGCGTGACATGTAAATACGTTTGTATTGTTCACGAATAAACTGTGCAAATCTCATCTTGTGTCTTTTTCATAGTGTAATGCAAAGCATACGTTGGGACCTAACTAATAGCCTTACACTTCACAACTAAAGAAACTATCCGTATTATCAACAGCAAGGATACCCGGGGTAGTGATCATAGGGCCAGGTATAGAGACATACATATACATAGATACATAAAATCTGGACTTCGTACCCTGTATGACATCATTAAACTGCTACGAACGAGACAAGAGACGGGACTATGACCGAGATATGTCACGAGACTACGGATGTTACATCACACGAGAGTACGGACGAGACAAGAGACGGGACTATGACCGAGATATGTCACGAGACTATGACCGAGATGTGTCACGAGACTTCGGATGACACATCACACGAGAGTACCGACGAGACAAGAGATACCGCGAGACTACGGATGACACGAGACAAGAGACGAGACTATGACCGAGATATGTCACGAGACTTCGGATGACCCGAGACAAGAGACGAGACTATGACCGAGATGTGTCACGTGACTACGGATGACCCGAGACAAGAGAGTACCAACGAGACAAGAGACGAGACTATGACCGAGATGTGTCACGAGACAAGAGATGACACACCACACGAGAGTACCGACGAGACAAGAGATGCCGCGAGACTACGGATGACACATCACACGAGACTATGACCGAGATATGTCACGAGACTTCGGATGACACACCACACGAGAGTACGGTTCAACGTGTTATCGCGTCAAATCCCTCCGTTTTCAGGAAAATAGACGTGTTATCGCGTCAAATCCCTCAAAAGTGAGGAGGAGGAGGAGGAGGAGGAGGAGGAGGGCTAGAGATGGACGTGTTGAGGAGGAGGAGGAGGAGGAGGAGGAGGAGGGCTAGAGATGGACGTATTGAGGAGGAGGAGGAGGAGGACGAGGAGTGCTAGAGATGGACGTGTTGAGGAGGAGGAGGAGGAGGAGGGCTAGAGATGGACGTGTTGAGGAGGAGGAGGAGGAGGAGGAGAGGGGATGTGTGTGTGTGTGTGTGTGTGTGTGTGTGTGTGTGTGTGTGTGTGTGTCTCGGAACTTTTTAGTGTCGGTAGTACTCGGAACTTTTTAGTGTCGGTAGTACTCGGAACTTTTTAGTGTCGGTAGTACTCGGAACTTTTTAGTGTCGGTAGTACTCGGAACTTTTTAGTGTCGGTAGTACTCGGAACGTTTTAGTGTCGGTAGTACTCGGAACTTTTTAGTGTCGGTAGTACTCGGAACTTTTTAGTGTCGGTAGTACTCGAAACTTTTTAGTGTCGGTAGTACTCGGAACTTTTTAGTATCCGGCCATGATAGATCTCTATTCGTTGACACACTTCCGAGAATACCCGAAGCGTAGAGTCCGCCACGACAGTCAAGTAACTTCCGGTGTGACATTACTTCCGACGTAGCGTCGCTAGTATAGACTGTCATAACAAACGAATTTGAAAACGGCTATGACCGAAACACTAAACTATATACACTAGTTTTCGGCGTCATCTCATTTGCATAAACAATCAGACCGAACGTACATCCGGGGACCTTGACCTCCTTAACACAAAAAACTGTGCACGGCCATGAGAGAGGCGACATTCGACGCCATCTGTTATGTCTGTGTGTAGTTCACTACAGACGTTAGCTGGTAATGTCTGTGTGTAGTTCAGTAGAGACGTTAGCCAGTGATGTATCTGTGTAGTTCAGCACGGAGACTTTAGCCTGGTACGTATATGTGTAACAAACTTGCAGGATTCTGTGACAAACGAAACACCAAACACTTAGATCAGCGTGTAACAAGAATCAAAGTTGTCGGATAAAGAAAACACCAAACACTTATTAGGTTTCGGCGTCATCTCATTTGCATAACCAATCAGACCGAACGTACATCACGTGACTGACTTTTCCACTTCCACCGCGCAGCGCAAGTTGCCTGCGCTACACCACGCCTATTACTACTAGTAGTATACCGATTCAATCACGTTTGAACGTATTTACGCAAAAACGATATATAAAACAATATATAATATGCAACCAAAACAAGATGTGGGTATGATGGTATTTCGTCACGATTACTAAAGTTAGTTAAAACCTGCTGTAATAAAATCATTAACACTAATTACAAATAACATACTAGCAACTGATATCTTCCCTGATAAACTTAAAATCACCGAACTAATTCAAATTTTTAAAAAGGTGACGATACCAAATTCAGCAATTACATACACATATCACTCTTACCAGTTATATCAAAAGTAGGTGAACATATAATTTACAACCAGCTACATTCAGTTTTTGAAAACGCAAAATCTCTTGTTCGAAAATCCATATGGATTTAGAACGGAACATAACATTGAATGTGCTGCCCTTGAGTTAACCGATAGGATAATGACACACATGGAAGAATGAAATTCCTATAAATATTCACGTGGACCCTTCCAAAGCTTTCGATACATTTATCAAAATATATTACTACATAAATTATAATGCTATGGTCTAAAAGGAGCAGCTTTAAGTTTAATTAGAAATTATCTAATAAATAAAACACAATATGTTGAAATAGAGAATGTCAAATCAGAAATGCATAATATATCAACAGATGTATCTGAAGGCTCCAGTTTCGACCCACTAGTGTTTATTATATACATTAATTACTTTGCCAAGGCCAGCGAAAAGCTTAATTGCATAATGTATGCCGATTATACCACCCTGTCAACTACTCATGACTCCTTTTCAACGTGTGGATACATTTGAAAAGTAGCATTTGCTATAAACACAGTACTAAACAAAATTATGATTGACTGAAACTTAACAAATTATTTCTTAACCTAAGCAAAATTGAGCATACGCTCTTCAAAAGAGCTAGAAGTAAAAGCGTGACTTAATCATTACTAAGCATAAATAACACCAGAATTGAGAGAGTGACATCATTTAACTTTCTCTGAATAACGTTTATTGAACAATGTAACAAGAAAGGTCACTTTGAAAAAGTCTCAGATAGGTTTCCAAGGATGCTAGGTTTCTTAAATACGCTATAATAGTTATTATATCTTAGTACAGACATCGTATCTTACAACACACGAATATTGCCACACTTAATCTCCGTAGTTACCGTTTGAGGTTAAAAATGTGACAGAATTCAGATTCGTCAAAAGAAATTTGTCCGAATTATTAATGTAAGCAAATATAATGCTCATCATGAACCAACGTTTAAAAGTCTTAAATTATAAACAAATGAAAACATATTAAAATCACAAGAACTAAAATTGTATTAACAATTCGTGTATAACAAACTTCCTCTTTAACTTCAACAATTTACTGTTTCATCAGACCATTGTAATTCACAATTTCAACACACATGTACAATACAATATACATACAGTCAGGGAACAACACGAATTTGCGTAACAAAGTCGCATATACACCTTGCCGCATACTAGGAATAATGCACCTGATTTAATAATAATTAAAATATACACTCACAGTTTAGACAGGTTTGCACTATATGTTAAACATCATTACATGCAGTCATATTTACCTGTACGTACATTAAGAAATTGTGTTACATTTGTTATTATGAGAGAACAACAAATATGACTAAGTTTTTATGTGTACCTCTTTGGATGAATAGCCAAGTCTCAAATCATGTACAGTGTCATATTCTAAGCTTCATCTGTATTACTCTTTTAACCGATTTATGCTACAATTTGTTATGTACCAGGATTTGTCATCACCATAACTGGTGGCTCCCGGGAGAGCAGCTTTTTTAATCTTAGTGGCAGTCTCCCTGAACCACACGTTATAATTGGTATACCATGTGATTATATATTTATGCTTTTACATAATCACTTATTGAGTGATATGTATATGGGTCTTAATAAAGAACTTTTGTGTGTATGTCTATCTGTATGTCTGTCTGTCTGTCTGTCTGTCTGTCTGTCTGTCTGTCTGTCTGTCTGTCTGTCTGTCTGTCTGTCTGTCTGTCTGTCTGTCTGTCTGTCTGTCTGTATGTCTGTCTGTCTGTCTGTCTGTCTGTCTGTCTGTATAATTACAACCAGTCATGTACCATTTCTACAAAATAATTATGTTGAACGCTAATAACGAAACAACACACACATTTTGCGCGTGTGCGAGTGTGTTTTTGTGCGTGTGTGCGTGCTTGGTAGAGGGTGTCTGTATATGTGTGTGTGTGTGTGTGTGTGTGTGTGTGTGTGTGTGTGTGCGTAGGTGCGTAGTATGTGTGTGAATGCGTGCAAGTGTGTGTGTTTTAGTGTATCTTATTTTGTGCGTGCGTGAGGGTGTATGTGTGATTGCGTGCGTACATGCGTGCGTGCGTGTGTGTGTTTGTGTGATTGTGCGTGTGTATGTTCACGTTTTCCTACTAGATGGTTTATATCTCGGGAGCGAACATTTCAGAGATTAGACATCGATCACTATGCCGAAAATAACAGTAAAAGTTCGTTTTTAGGAATGCTACGATCATATGGGTATGTTCTACGTAAAAGTCGCATCATAATCCATTTATGTTTCCGGAAACATTTATTTTTGTGTGTTTTCGTAGCACAATTCAGAGGATATATATTTTTGGTAGTTTTTATCGATACAAAACGAACAATTGCCTTTTTCAGAAAAAGTGTGTTGGTGTACATATACTCCCTTACATTGTGATATTACAAAGGAAAAACGAAATTGTTAATAGTTTAGAAATGGAGAAAGTAGGTGTAGATGCCTTCGTCAGCGTTGAACTGATTACTTCCGAGTTGTCATGTGACGGTGTTGGTGTTGTTCACATAACAACACTTCCAAGAAAGGGTAATCAGTTCAACGCTGCCGAATGATGTCGAAAGGTCCCGCTGAGCAATCAAGGATTCAGAAAGGTAACTTCGTACATTTCTAACATTAACGTAAATGAATCCAGACGCACCTTTCATGCTGAAATAATTATAAGTTTTGATAATATTGTTGTATCGCCGGATTTATGACAGTGTGGGTTTTGGGCCGTGGTGCACTACCGTACGAATGCACTCAAGGTTTACTTACAACATATATGCAGCAGCTAATGTAACCGAGAGAAACATGGTATCGAATGAGCACATGGTTCTCCCGATTACGTAACGTAACTGAATCTAGAAGTACCTTTCATGTTGAAATACTTATCAGTTTTAATAGTATTTATGCAGCGCTGGATTTATTACAGTGTGGGTCCCTTGGCATTTATTATAGTACACTACTGTACGTAAGCAATAAAGGTTGACTTACATAATATCGGCAGCAGCTAATGTAACCGAGAGAAACATGTTTTGGAACGAGCCACATATTTTTGCATAATTTGTAAAAACTTGGAAACTATTTTGTTCAATCTTCTATCAGACTAATTTAGGGGGAATTGTCAATGATAAGTGGCAAATTATATCTAAGGCATATTTTGGCAGACTAATAATAATAATAATAATTTACTGCATTTCTCTGCGCCATAAATCTGGCAGTTACTACCATTCAGACGCGCATTACAATCCTTAAAACATGGCATATATATATATACATAAATATATACATATATATAAATATATACATATATATATATATTCATAAATATACATACACATACACACATATATATGTATATATATATATATATATATATATATACATCAATAGTAAATAGATAAGGATAGTAATAATAAAAAACCTAATACTAATTAAAACGAAAAGATAAGAGACAATAATAAAAAAACAATACTAATAGCTAAAGGTAGATATTAAAAATTCCAGAGTTCGCCACTCTCCACACATTTAATTTAAAGAGAAAAAGCACGTTTAAAACGACATGTCTTCAGTTGCTTTTTGAACATGATGAGGCAGTCTGTAGCACGCATGGCAAGGGGCAGATTGTTCCAGAGGCGGGGCGCTGCGCGTGAAAAAGCTTTGTTGCCTTGGGTACAAAGCTAGCAGCGCGGGACCTCGAGCAGGTAAGCGTCGGCAGAGCGTAACGTGCGAGTTGGCTGGTGTCGAGTTAGCAGGTCCGCCAGGTATGACCCAGTCACGCCGTAATGCGGAACGTAAGCATGAGTAGTTTGTACTCGATGCGCTGTTTAATCGGCAACCAATGAAGCGCAATTAGAGCAGGAGTGATGTGGTCGTGCTTCTTAGTTCTGGTTATGAGACGGGCCACAGCATTTTGCACTCTCTGTGGTCTGGTGAGGAGATGGTCCGAAATCCCGTAAAGCAGGCCATTTCTATTGTCAAGACGAGACGTCACGTAGGTATGCACCATCATCTCTGTTGTTTTCCTATCTAGAAGATTTCGAATTCTTCCAATACTGTGTAGATGGAATTATACTACACGACAGTAAATGGTTGTTCATGTTTAGGGCATCATCGAAGAAAACACCAATGTTCCTGGCCACAGTGGATGTAGGCACGATGTTATTAATAAGTTCTAGATGCGGCATAGAAAGTTTGTTCTTGATGTGAGGCGAACATATCACAATAGCCTATGTTTTGCCAGCATTGAATTTGACTTTATTCATGCACATCCAAGTCCCATTTCAACAACACATGCTTGTATGCGCTTGGCAACTTGGGTTGTGTCTTCCTCTGAGAGAGGACTGAAGGCGATGTAGAGTTGGGTATTATCAGCATATAGATGCATGTTGATTCCATGCCGACGTGCTATATCAAATACGACTCAAGCCATGCAAGAGATGGTTCAGTTACTCCAAAACGATCTCTGAGGCGTGATAACATGATCCTGTGGTTGATTGTGTCGAATGCTGCTGAGAGATCTAGCACAACTATGGCAGCCTTGTGCTCATCCAATATACAAAGCAGATCGTAGCATAATCTCAGGAATGCAGTATCAGTGCTATGAGGCGGACGGTAAGCAGATTGCATTTGCTCATAGAGTTCTTTGTCAGGTACGTGTTTGGAGAAACGGCCAGCAACGACCTTCTCTGCAATTTTTGACACAAAAGACATTGGAATATAGTTCTTTAGGGCATTTGGTTTCAGTGTTGCTTTCTTCAAAAGAGGAATTACAATAGCCTTTTTAAAGGCAGAAGGAAAAAACTCCTGTCGTAATCGATAAGTTCACAATGTCGGTGATGACTGGTACCAAAGTAGATGTTGGCCTTCAGCAGATGAGTCGGAATCGGATCGAACTACCACGGTTGACAAGCCGACCAATATGGTGATCGCGGGTGTTGTGGTAGGCAGGAATGATGATAGATATGACAGGATAACACAGGGCTCGTCCGGGCGTAGCAGTATGTGTTTGTCGTGGGTGTCAAAATCGCGTCTGATAATGTAAATTTTGTCCGTGAAATAATTGCATTAGTTGTCATGCAATTGTCCGAGGTGGTTGTCGGGCAGTGCTGGCAGGTCTATCCGATACAGAGTTTTGGGGTTGCCAGCCTGTTCGTTGATTTTGTTGGTATAAAATGTGGCTCTGGCCGTGTACAACATCTTCTTCTCTCGTTCTCTCTGGTTGATGAAGATTTCTCTGTTGATGGTCAACCTGGACAATCCCCATCTTCGCTCCTTCCAGCGCCTCTCCTTCCCGGCTGATAGAATTTCGTCATCAACCCACTGCGCATCAGGTCGGATGGTGAGCCATTTCGTTTTCAGTGGTGCGAGTTTGTCAAGCAGCTTGCTCACGACATTGTAGTATTGAGCTACAATGCCGTCTAATGATTGTTCACGCTTTGTGTGTTATGAGGAATTCACAATATCTGACGACAACGATTTGAGATTGGTCGCCTTCGTCTTGCGGTAAGTCTTCTTTTCTCTCAGAAATGGAGGCTTGCGCATTGCAAGACGGCAGTGCACAGCGTGGTGATCAGAAATAAGCTCGGCGACCACCGTGTCAGCCACACAGGAGTTAGTACGGGCTAACACAAGGTCTGAAATGTGGCATTCTTGATGCGTTGGTTATTGGACATATTGCGTCATGTCATGGCAGTGCAACATGTCACGGAAACGTTTCACGTGAACGTCGGTGTTAACATCAAAGTGAAAATTTAAATTTAAAATCGCCAACTATAACCATTTCATCAGGTAAAGTCGCGACAACCGATGATCCGTTCTTCTTAGATGGTGGTTGGCGATAGACAACAAGCAAGATTATATTTTTCCCGTGTGATGTTAATTTAGCAGTCATCGCTTCGAAGGACCGAATGTTGTTCAAAGTTTTTACTGCTGTTGTTTTGATGGAATCTTACTGCAATATCGCAATGCCGCCACGACGACGACTGGGTCTAGGATGGTGAATGAGTTTATAACCAGTTGGTGTGAGAGCCCTGGTTACCGGAATGTCGGAGTTTTTGTTAGAAAGCCAATTTTCGGTAATGGCCACAACGTAGAGATCGTGTACGCAGACGCTGTCTAAAATGTTGGTCATTTTGTTGCGAACAAATGTTTTGCTGATAAGGCATAAGGAGGCTTGTGTAGTCGGACAGCATAGTGAATTTGGGGAAATATTCACAGAATCAGGTTGTCATGTGCATGTGAAGATGTGCGCACGTAGTTGCTGGGTGGTCGAAAACCGATCACTGTGGAGATAGGTGGCTGATTACTTCCATCTCGGCGTCCACGCTTCGTCTTGACGCAATGCCAAGTTCACGTAAAATATTCCAAGCACTGGCATTCAAGCGTGAAGAATTGGAACGTGCCCCTTGACCCAGCTGATATAGCTGACAAGCTGTGTATGTGTAGGTCAGACGTGGTCATAGTGGATAAAATTCACTGACACGCGACGGCAGAGCTGCACACTGGTTCTGCAGGGTTGTTGGTAATGTCGCCGATTGTTGTCACGCACGAGTAAACACTGGCACAGCATATCAAGTAAAATGATAGTTCAACAAAACATTTAAAACTGTCAGATATGCTGCATATATATAACATCGTCCGTTGAACAGAAATCCAAAAGTGCTGGCAATTTCCTCTGTCAAATTGTAGCGGTGTTAGACAGTTATAACTCCTACAAAATCAAAATATCATGGAACACTTATGACACGCAGCCACACCGGCGCAGCCATACTATTTTGATTATTATAACTCTGTTGCCCTCTTAGTGTTGTAATTATGAATAAAAGCATGAGGGTTTAGTTTCCAGTATAATAAGTAGTCATGTATTTAAATTTAAATTTAAGTTCATGTAACTAAAGTATGTCATTTACTATTAAAACATTCATTTTTGAAGAGATGTTCAGTATGAGAATTGTATTTATTTATGGTTAGAATTTCCATAGGTTTCTTTTGTATTTTCAACATTCGGCTGCCTTGGTTCCCCACGCCACAATATATATTTTAATCTGTACAGGATACCGACAGTTTTGAACCATTTGTTTGATATTTTTTCAATGTTTTTCAAATTTTAATTTGTCTATATAAAGTTAGTCCTAAACATAAATTCTTCCCCTCTTTCAATTATTGTTCTATTGGTGTTGAGCGACAAGTTATTAATAACTTTATTTGGCATATATAAAAAGCGATATATTTAGATTTCTTTAAGTTTACGGATAAGTTATTAACATAACATAACATAACATAACATAACGTTTATTTGACCCCATATAGGTACACAATTAATTGTTTTTTTAACATCACTTATGGTGTAATGAACAACAAATATAAACATTATGCAGACATACATAAACGTATATCATTATATGTACAACATACTATTCGGAAAATACATACAAACGCTTGTACAGCTGTTATGGTACTGGTGTACCATAGATATTAATCATATAGCTTATTCAATCGGGGTCGGTGACTTTTATTAAGACACAATTGTCGCTATCATAGAAGCCACCCTATTTACGTGATGATTTATGTGGTCATTTTACAATGTGTCTATGTCATGTATGTTTTTTTAGGAGTGCTTGTTTTATGTGAGAATGTAAGTTTGTATGTGTGCTGGTTGCCTGAAGCTAGCATCAAATGTATTGTATTTAATGGTTCTGTTGACATGTGTAGCAATTTGATAGAGTGCATGAATCATTATATTTGTGTAACAAGTATGTTTTTTATATAAAATGAGAAGTCTCGCAAACTGTGAGTATATATTTTGTCTTTGACTATATCGGGGGTGTCATTTATAGCATGTGGTAGGCTGTATTTGAGACATTTCATTGCAAATTCATGCTTAGTTCTAAAAGTATGTATACAATTTTGTTCACGAGTATTATAATTATGTATGTTTACACTTGGGATAATTTGCCAGTTAAGTAAATAAGGAGGTAACATTTTATGGATGTATTTAAAGTAAAAATTTAATTCATGTAACTTTAATATGTCTTTTTTTTATTTGTTTAAGTTTTTTTTAAAGTGGTTCCGTGTGTGAGTTGTATTTATTTAAGGTTATTATTCGCACGGCTTTTTTTATTTTTGTAATTCTATTTATTTGGTATCCCCAAACGATGGTACAATAATTGATATGAGATAATATTAATGTGTTATATAACAACACTTTTATATTTAAAGGTAATACATATTTTAATCTGTTTATTATGCCAATTGTTTTGGAGCACTTATTTGACATTTTCTCAGTGTGTTTTTTCCAATTTAGGTTAGTGTCTAAAGTCAATCCTAGAAAGTTAAATTCATCTACTCTTTAAATATTTATATTATCTATTTCAAGCGTAAGAGTCTGCGTGCGTTTATTAGGCATATGAAAAATCATGTATTTTGATTTGCTTTTATTTAAAGATAATTTATTTATGTTTAGCCATTCATTAACTTTAAAAACTTTAAAAATACACTTGTTTGGCTGCACGAATATTTTTCTTTAATATCGTATTATAAGTTTTTAGATTAATATTAATTGCTTCATAGCTTGTCGAATTTGGTTGTGTCAATTTTAATTGTTTATATAGTTTGTCTCGATATTGAATAGATTTTAGCAATCCTTGTGTAATCCACGTTGATCTTTTATGTTTATATGTATTAAATTTCACCAGCTTAGTTTGCATATGCTTATTTTTTGCACGTATAATTTCTTCGTAGATTATATCATAATTTAAATTTGTGTCTGCATTTATATTTTTATTTAGCTTATTGTATATCTCATTTGATTTTATTTCGTGTTTAACTTTATGCATTGCCTCTTCATTTAGTATATTTATTTTAACATATTTAGGTGGAGATTCAGTCTTTAATGAGACGTTGATGATTATAAAATACGGCTGATGATCAGAAAATGTTTTGATTAAAATCCTTGCCGTACTCTCCAATATAGATTTATTAAGTTTACAAAAGAAATTATCTATTAAAGTACCATTTGTTCTAGTAAATCTAGTAGGAAGTGTAATTTGCGGGTAAAGGCTGTGTGATATTATGGTGTCAAAAAGTTACTATATGCATAATTTTCATTTAATTTAAGCAAATTTATATTAAAATCTCCTGTGATAATGAGATTGTTATTACAGTTGTTTTCCATTGATGATATTATAGAAGTAAATTAATTTAGAAAAGCATTTTAGTTATCATTAGAAGTTCGTGGAGGTCTATATATGTTTCCAATGGTTATGCTCTTAGATAGATTACCACCATTTATTTGGACTATCATCCCTTCCCAGTGTTCGTACATGTTTACATTTAATATAACCTATGATCTATATTTGTTGTCGACATATATTATTAGCCCTGCTTTGTTACTGCACGTCTTACCTTGAGCTAAACAGTCATAACCATGTAAGGAAAACTGTGATAGGTCATCGTTTTCTGATTTCCAAGTATCTTGTAAGCAGATGACATTAAATTTAAAATTGTTACTACTTCGCTCTTCTACAAAAGCTTATAGTTCGTTAAATTTAGAATTTATTGATTGAATTTTAGTGCTTAAGATACTAAAACGCGTAGTGTTTATCTGTGTAAGTTTGCTAAACTTATCAAAGTCATAATATGAAGACCGACGTATTAGTTGAGGTTCATAATTTTCAACATAATTTGTGTCTAAGATGTTAATTAAGTCATTGTTATTAATACCTCCTAAAAAGGAGAGGAACGTATCGTCTAATGTCATGCCTTTATATAATTTGGTATTTATCATATGTATTTGTTATTATATTTGTATGTGTGAATGAGTGTTCAACAAATTGTGATATATGCATATACCGATAATGAAATATATTTGTGGCATTGCCTATCATAAGTTTTATAGACGTAATGCACTGAACGTAAATGTGAGATTGATTAAACATGTAAATGTGAAAACAGTTTGAGATAGACATCTTGTAGTTTAGTATATATATATAAAAATAACATAAAATAAAAATGATTTGCATAATGAATGCAAGAAGACCTTGTCATGGGAGAGGTGTAGAGCATACAGTATTAAAAAGGTTTTACAAGCCACATATATATTACCTGAGTATCAGTAGTAACATACTAATGCATTTCACAGCAACAGAACGAATACATGTATCAAGATATGTTCAGTAACAAGTTAAAGTTTTTGTTTATATACACTAAACCATAGTACAATACAAGGTTAAGCATTTTGCTTCATTAACCATTATTACTGTGATATGATCAGATTTAATTATACACATATAATCGCACACATACATATACATACTTGAAAGTTAGTTATGTGTATATATAGTAATATGACTACAGGTTTACATTTCACACAAAAACAAAGATTCTGCGAATAAGCTACCGATTTACATCGTGCAATAACTAACACAGTGCTTTCATTTCAGATTTATACATCATATTTGTCAATCCATTTTTCTGACAATAAAAAGAGAAAAATATATTATTAAATTATATATATTAAATACATACGTATTTATATATTAGCTGTACAACTATTTCAACTAATAAATATACAAAACAACATGACTAGCATTCAAGTCAAAGAAAATTATAAAATATATATTTTCATAAGAAAACAAAATAAATTACAGTTTCAGTTTAACGGGATGTGCATCAGTACACAAGGAGCTGGAGCTAATATTTCTAGGAAACACTAACACTAAATATTATGTTACTAAAATCACTTGAAAAGAGTCCACAGAGAAACTGAAAGTCGAGAGTACAACAAGTCATTTGCAATTTAGATAGAGCAGTTTAAGTAGATTGAGTGTTCAGCATGTAGTAACAGCCTAACTAGCTAGGAATGTCACCAGATACATTGATAATATTCCCAATATCTATGATGGCACTGCAATAACACTTGCATGTAATCACTGAATCAAAGTAGAAAATACAGTTTAACATTATGCAGAAGTCTACGTGATGCTGTCATGTGTTTACGTCAGCTTTACAGATATTGTAATTTGAGAGAAGGAGAAAGGAGAAGAAGAGAAAGAGAAAAAAACAGCTTGTAGAGAAAGAACTAGAAAAGATAATAATTTAAAACGATTAAAGATAATATTAACTGACATTACATTATATTATCCCGGAGTCTGCAGAGTCAGTAAAGAGGACTTATCTCTCTTTTAATTGACCTCGCTGCGTAGATCACGTCTCGCTCAGTGGACTCACGTTGCGCAGTCTCGTGTAACGAAAATAATAAAACATTAACAAAATATCGTTCGTATACAGGGGCCGATTCCCGGTCGCAGGCCACGTGTTCAACGTAAAGTGTTCATATCCTCCTGCGTGTGGATGACCCTGATCGTGTTTGCTAATGTCTTGATTACCACTTTCCCATTATAGGTCCAGCAGTCAGCAATTTTCTTCGTACGTTTCAACTGCCTTGTAGCGCTAGCCAGCGCTGCGCGGCGCTGCGTCAAGTCCTCGTTGACGAAGATTTGGTGTTGGTTTTCACTGACGCTGTTACGCAATCGACTTCTAGCCCGTATGACTTCGTCTCGCACGTTAACTCTGTTGAATCGCACAATGACTAGACGATGTCGATCGCCTGTTTCTGCCCTTTTGCCAAACCTATGGCTGACTACAATGTCCTCTTGTGTCACTGGGGGGGGGGGTCACTGCCATTTTGACATTTATGGTTTCAACTACTTTGGCAGTAGTGTCCTCCTCCGCCCCAGTTTCAGGGATTCCATGAAACCTTAAGTTGCATCGTCGGGAATATTGTTCAATGTTATCGCACTCACTTTCAAGATGACCAACTTTTTTTTCGAGGGCTACAATTCTGCGCTCTTTGGTTTCAAGCTTCGAGTTCAGGTCAGCGATTGTCTGCGTGAGGGTGTCGATCTTATCGGCCAGTGCTTGAGGGTACAACGCTGCTCTCAGTTTTCGTAATACAGTGTCATCATTCAGCAATTCCACGAATTTTAGCAGCATCACATCAGTGTCCTGAACATCACTGTCAGTAACACTGGACGGTTTACGCTTTGATTGCATGTTTCTCTGAATTTCTGTTCTCCCACGAAATGACCACGACTTAGACCACGGCAGCCATCTTGTTTATTAGTGTTTAGCCATTCGTGTATTTTCGGAGTTCGTCATTTATTGTCGATTCAGTACTTCTGTTTGGTAAATTATCATGAAAACAATTGATGGTGCTAAATAAAGTGGTATCGTCGACAGACATAACAAAGTTAAACATTTTACTGGCTTCAGTGAATCATTAATATATATTATAAATAACAGGGGACTAAGAATAGATTCTTTTGGCACACCAATTGTGATAGGTAAAATATCGGAAATTTCATTTTGAAATTATGTGTATTGTCTTCGGTTGCTTAAGTAGCGTTCAGATATATTAAGACTAAAACCGTCTAAGCCATAATATCTTAGCTTATTTACGAGTATTGAGTGTTCAATTGTATCGAAGGCCATGGAGAGGTCAATATACTGAAGGACACATAATTTTTATCCATTTGAGTAATTATTCTATCCACTAGTTCAAGCTACGCATATTTGGTTGAATTATTTTTCAAAAGCCATATTGATTATCAACAAACCGTCCATAGCCATTAAAATATACGGATAATTGATTATATAATATTTTTTCTGAGACCTTTGAGATAGATGAAAGGACTGCAATGGGTTTGTAATTGTTAAAAACAGATGGATCACCTGTTTTAAAAATAGGAATTACTTTTGCAAGTTTATCAGGGAAAATGCCGGCATTTATTATTTGGTTTATTAACAGCGTTAACGCCTTGATGGTTAAGGGTTTAATTATTTTTATTTTTTTTATTTTAAATACAATTAGTGTTTAAAAAAATGGAGTGGACATGTTCGTTTAAGTAGTGACTATAATCGTTTATTCCATTATAATGACTATCTTGAGCAGTAGACTGACCTATACTAGTAAAATTGTTATTAAATGTATTTCCAATGTCCGTTTTATTGTTATAATCATGCCATTACTTTTAATAGAAAAACAGTTTGCAGCATTTTGGGAAACGGTTTTCAAAGTATTTCTATTGTCATAAGTGGAACAAAGTTGTGCAGCTCAGTATGGCAATACAAGATATCACAAGACAAGTTCCCAGCCATGTGGAATCTTCAATGGAGACGGGACAAATGGAAGGTCAATCACACAGTCTTGCGCACGGGAATGTGACAAAGATTGGCACTGAAATATAATCCCAGAGTTTACCCAAAACTATTGTTGAGTTAGTTATGAATATTAAATCGAACGGACCAACATTGATCAAATCACAGAACTGACCGAGAGTGGTGCAGACCAACGCTGACGAAGTCGTCGCGAAAACGTCGGAAGCTCCGTTCAGAGCAACATAGGACTCGGAAAGGTAACTTACCATACTTTCAAAAATAATTTTTGTAGTTGTAGTTGCTAATGGTTAGTGTCATTAATACCTTTATACGTAATTATTATTTCATTAATGCCCCTAAAAGGTGAACGAATTATAAGTGTGTGACTATATGTTTACATGTGTGAATATGTAACTATATATATCTTGAAAAGAATGTGTCTACATTATAAAACAGTTCGTTCTCTCTTTGTTTTTGCACCCACATCCCCGTCAGTTTTGCAAGTATCAGGCATACATTTTACGTGTGATCTAGTGGGCAAATTGATATGGTTCATAAATTTTGACATTTTCGAAATTCATCCGAGGCTGAAGAACTTTGGAGCTGAATATTTCAAAATGCTGTACGTGGAGTTCCATCCCCGGAATTTAATGTTTTCTCTATATCATCGTAATGATAAGTATGTTTGCAGACATATTGCCTAGTTTTTAAATTATCAAAGTTTGAAAATGCTCACCGCATAACAATGCACTAGGTCTACTTGTCGCTGGTCACGTAAGCATTTCGCCGCGTCAGCCCCGTGAGCGCGTATTACTTCTGGCAAACAACACACTGCAACTATTCCGTAGAGATCCAGCCGAGGAATGTAATATTTCTCTATATCATTGTACAGGTAATTATTCCATCTACAAATATGTAACTGGGTGTATGTGGATAAATTGCAGGGGGGACTCACAGAAAAGCCTGAAAATGGAGGCATAGACAAAGACAGCACATATAAATCAGCAAATAACAGTCTGGAAAACTCTTTTGAAGCTGGATATAAATGTGTTTGTTTAAATGCAAGGAGTATAGTAAACAAAAGAAATGAACTAAATATTATGGTAGAAGATATTGACCCTCATATAATAGGTATAACTGAATCCTGGACAACCACCGATATATCAGATGGTGAATTGGGACTGACAGGATATGTAATGTTTATAAAAGATAGAATAGGAAGAAAGGGAGGTGGAGTTATTTTATATATTAAAGAATCTATTCAGGCTTATGAAATAAAATTAGAAAGAGAAGCAGATTGCGAAGAAGCTGTTTGGTGTAACATAGTTACAAGAAACTCAACGTTAACAGTTGGGTCAGTTTATCGAAGTCCAAACATAAGCATAGAAGAGAATGAAAAAAAAATACAAAACGCTATGAGGGAAGTAAGCAAACGAGACTGTGTTATTATGGGGGATTTTAACCACGGGCATATACAATGGAAATATCTACAGAGTATGGGGAGTGAGGACCACAAGTTTTTAGTTTTAGTTCAAGATACATTCCTTTCTCAACATGTGCTAGAACCAACCAGGGGTGAGAATGTGTTAGACACAGTTTTGTCCTCACAGAATGAATTAGTTGACAATGTCAAGATATGTGAGCCACTGGGGAGTAGCGATCACAACCAGATACATTTTACCATCAAAGTAAAATCAGAAAGGAATAGTAAAAAGCAGTATAGGAGAAATTTCCACAAAGGAAGGTATAAGGACATGAGGAAATATTTAGCAAAGATAGACTGGAATAACACACTGAAAAATAAGACGGCAACAGAATGCTGGAATATATTAAAGAGTGAAATTAAGTGCATAGTCGATAAATTTGTACTCTTCAAAAACAAGGAAAACGGTCCCAAAAGAAACACTTATCGAAAGAAGCCATTAGAAAAATGATATACAAACATATGATGTGGAAGTCACATAGATGTACTGGAAATGATGAAGACTACAAATAAAGAAGCACTTAACCAAGCTACATCTGAAATTATAAATTCAAAGAGAAGCTATGAACAACAATTAGCTAGTAATATAAAACATGACAGCAAGAGTTTTTATGCGTATGTTCGAAGCAAACAGAAAGTTCAAGATAAAGTTGGTCCTCTAGAAGATAGTGCTGGAAATATAATATCAGAGGGATTCTTAATGGCAGAAGACCTGAATGAGTACTTTAGTTCAGTGTTTACCAGGGAAGATATTAGTTCACTGCCAGTACCAGAGGCTAAGTTCAAGGGGGCAGATTCAGACTATTTAGGACAATTAATTGTAACCCCGGAAATGGTAGCTAAGAAAATATGGGCTATGAAGGATAATAAATCACCTGGAGTGGATATTATTGTTACTTGTTATATTAGTGTTATATAGTCATTGACAATAACTAATTGTCACCTATCATATATGTCAATAACACTATGTCTACAAGTGTTTTACTTAATATGTTCTGTGTTTGATACAAGGCATTGATACAGTTGTAGCCGTTGTTTCCTGTATCTGTTGTACTGTACATGTACTGGGCAGAGTACTGGCACTGGCTGGTAAAGCCACATGTTGTCACATAGACTCTGCTATTAAAACAGCATTACACCTTTTTACAGTTGTATTGATTCTCTCGAACTACCGAACTGAGCGAACCCCGAGAGTTATAAAAATGGTATCATATATTTTTATGTTTCGGGAAACCGTCGTTTGTCTCTGTTTAAGTAGCACCATTCAGATGATGGATACTTTGCTGATTTTATGAAAACAATAGGAAATTTGCCCATTTCAAAATAGTGTGTTTGTGTACATAGACTCCCCTATAATTGCACATCACAAAGGAAAAACGAAATAGCTATAATTTTAGAAATGTAGAAGGTAGACGTAGACGCAGTAGATGTAGATGCCTTCGTTAGCGTTGAACTGATTATTTCACAGATGTCGTGTGATGTTGTTGGTATTCGTCACACGATAGCACTTCCAAGAAATGATGAACACCAATAAAGTCACATGACAACTGTGAAGTAATCAGTTCAACGCTGTCGAAGACTTTGATAAGATGTCGGAAGGTCCGTCTGAGCAAACAAGGATTCAGAAACGTAACTTTCTACAGTTGTAATATCATTCATGAACGTAAGTGAATCCAGAAGCACCTTTCATGCTGACATTATTATCAGTTTTAATAGTTTTTATGTACCGCTGGATTTATGACAGTATGGGCCCCAGGGCAGGGATTGTAGAGCACTACCACACGTAAGCACTCAAGATTGACTTACAAAATATTTGCAGCAGCTAATGTAACCGAGAGAAACATGATATCGAACGACCCACGCACCAGCCTTCTAAGATCCCAGGAGCGACGTCGCTGAGGCGCCGCTCTGTCGCGGTGTGTTCACCATGCTGCATTTAATTTACCATTAGTGTGAACTGTGACAGTAATATATCAATCTAGACTTATTGTCTTGTCGTTCTACTTCACAAATAGAATATGACAAAACAGAGGTGTACTTGTTGGGAAATTATTTCTTCGAAATTGCTGTGTTTAATAAAGCAATTAGTGTAATAACAGTTATTAGTCTCAATGCACAGGTAGCCATAGGTACGTGCAAGTTTTTCAGATCGAGTCAGGTAATGGAAACACATCTGCAAACATAGGTGCAAAGTGTTCAGAGTCGTGATCCTGGGTGAATTAGCAAATGTAATCTCTGAAGATAGACTACTTTCCTTCTTGCTCGTTTTTATATAAACAATGTTGGACTTGTTGAGAACCTGTAATTGCAATTTAGGTTGATACATACTATAGTAATTGGAAAGTAAGTGCATCCAAATCGGGAAAAACTGTGTTATGGCAATTGTAATTGCATCTAGTGATGTATAATTTCTACGACACAATTTTGTTGAACGCAAATAATGAAACAACATTTATTATACGTTTCAATAGACAGGGAGTCATCGGCACGAGCTCGGTTTTCAGATTGCGTCAGATGAATATAATTAGAAAGTATTATGTACAAAATATCTGCATTGACAATTGTGGCGTGATCTTTGTAAATTACTGAATTTGCCTAGCACTACTAAGCTATCTGATGGTATAAAAAGGCATGGTTTTCTTTGACGTAGATATAATATGTTTCAGTCGAAGTGCTACAATTAGTGATATAGTCGTGTGGTTGTATGAATTAATTAATTACTGTAATTTAATGGTTCTGGCTTCAATAAAAAAAAAAACTGGGATAAGAACATGCATATGTACATGCTGACACCCATGTATGCACGTCCGGAATGTTTTCCTTAATGTTTGGTTGTCCGTATTTAAAATATTGCCGACTTGGGGTATAATAATGCATTGAACTATTGATTCATCGCGATAGTCGATGTCGCGATGCAATACTATCGATAGTAAATTTATCTATTGATAGTTATCAGCGATAGTGCAGTGAGTTATCGATAGTAACAATAGTTGGCCAGACGCATTAGTGGGTTTACTTGTATCGATGTAATACTATTCGTTGACGTGATTTTTCAACTTTATTACGTATTTGTCCTTTTTAATGTTTGCGTATTTATCGAATCCACCAATCCAACGACAACTAGTGTCGATCAAATCAGCATTGCTCACGGATCGCCATTGTAAAACTGTCTTCTACACCGACTCCAACTCTTTGCGTTGGCGCCACCCATTAATTGTGGTCTGGGGCTGCTTCCTTAACTATTTGCTAGACATATTTGCCTCACATGAGACTATTGCGAGAGTATCGCGATAGTCTCATGATTATCGATAGTCTCATTAGGGAGGATAGACGGCATGTTCGGGTGACGGTTGATCAGCGGCGTGGTTTTCCCAAGTGCCTTTCATCGGAAGTAAGGTTGATGGGAATGTTTAGCGAGTGTCACTGTGCCTGTATGTGTGTAATAAGAGTGGGAGGACGGTTACATTTGTCTCGATAAGCGTTTGTTGTATAAAAAGGAGAAAGATTCTATATGGACCCCACACTCACTGCATTATTGCCTGCGTCAGGCCGACGATCCAGTCACGCATGAGTGAACACACAGCTCTATGCACCAGTCGTCTGGGCGCACCCCTGTCGCTACAGGGAGCTTACAGGAACAACCTCTTCCACGATGCGACCAGAGCGACTTCCCCTGACGGAACGAGCTGCATTTCTACATAGTCTCAGAGTGCATTTGTAGGTTATGATTTGGAAGAGTCTGAATGTGTCTCAAATAGCACCGCCTGTCAAGACCAACTGAAGTATGGGCGCTGCAAATGTAAGACATCGTCACGACATCCCTGCAGCACCAATCTTTGTTCCTGTAGGAAAAGTGGGTTCAGTTATGTAACTGCTTGTCGTGATTGTCTATGTGAAGGTGTCAGAATGCTGCTCCGGTGCAACCGGGAGAGGACGAAATACCTAAGGACGCGAACATCTTTTAGATACTATTTTAGAGGTATTTCCTAGATAACACATATTCCATAGAATGTATGCCATCCCAATTTTTATCTGTTCTGTTTGTAATGTTGCTTAGTCATGACCCTATTATTTTAGATGTATATCTTAGATAGCACTACGTGGGATTCCATGTGTGTCCCTCATATTTTGATTCAATTGTAGTAGTGTTTTCGGTGAATAAAATAATATTTAGAAAATCACTCTAATTTTCCTTTATTAATGCACAAATAATTTATTTTTTATTTTTATGTAAATTAACTGTATTGATATAATGCAAAATTACGAGTAGTCCTCGCACATTAATTGCAACGAATTGATAATATTTTATCCTGTATTTATATTATTTTACTTATAAACATATCGATATATGCACGAAGAGCAGAATTAGGACTATAAATTACAACTACTATAAAAGGTTTATTATGATTACATTGAACTTCAAAAAAATATACATTCAAAAACATGGGGAATAAATATTGAGAGATCTTCAGGTTTAGAGTAGATGAAGCGTTCGTTAATATATATTCCAACTCCGCCATGACCTTCATCATTTTGTAATCGTGTATTAAAAAATAAACTGTGGTAGCCACTTATTTTGTATTGCTGGGAATCACGAATTCTATATATTTCTGTTAAGCCAATTAAATCAAGTTTGAGGCCATTTGAAGATAAACTAAAAAGTACTTCTTGCACAGAATCCCAGTGTGCCTCTAAACTGCGACAATTCATACATAATATCGATAAATATATATTTTCATAGTGGAAAGCTTTTGAGGATTCAGTTGGGGTAACATATTTACAATCATTGGTATTTAAAAAAAGGGGGAATCAAGATACATTTCAACTCCGTAAAGATTAATTTCATTATATAATTTTCTAAAGTCAAAGTTTAGATTTGTTTGGATCCTGTCAATACTAATATTATCATCCATTTACAAATCTAGTTAAGTATATCATATTAAACCAATCTCCCCAGTCCGTCGTCTTTACGCTATTGCCAGAAGCCACATAAAGGATCAAATGAAAAAACCTGTAATGCAAACGAATAATCAGCTTAATACATTTTGTGTAGCATGTCATCGTAACATTCAGTGTCATCGTAACATTCACCGTAACTGTATGAGTAATAGTAAAACAAAAGAAAACATATATATGTAATAAAACAATGAACATTAAGGAACAAAAGTATTAAGGATGGCTAACTGGCTGGCCTTCCACTAGGCATGACATAATTATGAACATAATAGTACAAAATACAAAAACCAAGATATAATAAAAATAATGAGCATATATATATAATTATGAAGAAAACTGCATAATTTAGTAAACCATTTGCACAGGACTAATATATACAAATGGCTGTTTCCATTCTGTATTACAAGATGCAATTAATAAATGGAAAACAAAATTAGGGAACAACATTAGATCAAACATTAGGTCATGAGTTGACTCAGTTCGATTAAGCAACACCCTTAGTTGCTGTGTATTAACATTTCCCAAGGTAGATTTGGGAACTTATCATTTTATAGTGCAAGAACATGAATACCAAAAATTCTTTATAATTAAGAATGTTGGTTTTTGTTTCTTCTACACAATATACATTACCTCATCTGCAATTAAACTGCATCATCCAGCAAGATTGAAATGTGCTAATAAAACACCTCAATTAGCAATATAGACACAAATGCCTTCTCCTGTATAATATGAACAATATTACGTTGGAGAAAGCATACTTTTGATTATTGGAGTACATAAATCTGAATGAGGTACATGTCATCAATGTACGTTATGAGAAACCTTTCGTTAGAAATGAAAATTAAAAGCAACTAGTAACAATAACTTGTTTGGATATGCAGATATAATAATTTGTATTCAACGCAAAAAAAACAATGAAAAAAAATAACATCATAGAACGTTGTTTACAGAACTAAATTACGTTACAGAGTTTGTGTTATGTTCAAGAAAGAAAGCAAAGATATAGATATACATACAACTTCAATTCAGTTGAAACATTCGTTCTATCAGTCTTTTCCAAAGCCTAAGTAAAAAACGCAAAGCAGTTTATCATGTTTGTAGCAATGAATTTGATGAAAATGTGCAAATAAAACACCTCGTGTATATTACCGGTATCTAAGATCAATAGCATTCTTCTGTATTAAGTTTAAACTATTTTATAGAAGAAAACAAACATTTAATTTGAACGGTTCATAAATCTTAATGCATATTCCGTCTTTCTATGTTCTAAGACAGTTTTTATGAAGAAAAAAAAATACAAATAATTTTTTTAGGACAAGCAAACAACAATTATTATTTACTGTCATATAGAACAAAAATTATTAATAGAAATAATAAGTTTAGATAATACACATCTATAATGTATTGCATTCTACATTATAAAGACAACATAGGTTATGTACGGCACGAAGTTCAAACAAACAATTAACCGAACAGTTATATCAAAGGAGATCTGGAAGCTTATCTTTCTTTATCTGAACAAACAGAAAAGGAATAAGAACTGCCAGTTCTTACAGTTCCAGGTCCTTCTCCGTGAGAATCTCTTTTACGATGCCAGTGTTTGTTTTCATAAGAACGCGACCCGCGTAGGTCCAACAGTCAGCAACCTGTTTCTGTCGCTTTAATTGTCTCGTACGAAACGCCAGCATGGCCCGCTTCGCCGTGAGGTCTTCGTTCACGTGGATCTGGTCGTCTTTGTGCTGTGGGTTATAAACCTTTAGGTAAGTGCGTGCACGGAACACTTCGTCACGCACCGCTTCGCTGCGAAACCGAACAATGACGGCGCGCTTGCGCAGACGACCCTGTTCATCCTGCTTTGGTCCGATTCTGAGGCTCCGTTCCTGGTGGTCGGCTCCGATGTGGGTCAATCCCAGTTTCTGCTGCATCGTTGCGATCACCGCCGCATTGGTGTTCTCGCCACCTTCCTCCGGAATACAATGGAAGCGGAGGTTTGGGCGCCTGGTGTACTGCTCCCACTTGTCAGCCTCCGCCTCCAGTGCAGCCACCTTCTGTTGTAGATCGCCGATCTTTTCATCTTTGGCGGTCAAACAACTCTTTAGCGACTGCATTTCTTGATTCAGTTGCGCAACTTGAAGATGCATTGCTGCACAAACGGTCTTGATAAGAATCGGAGCAATTAGCTCCATAATCTCAAACACCATTTTCTCCTGTTCCTTTGTTCGCTTGCTTCCGCTCCCGCTCTTGGCTGAATCTGCAGTCGCACTTCGCGATAGCTTAAACATCTCCAACTCAGTCGAGAAGCACGCCTCCACCACATTGTTAATCTCGTCGGTCGACATTTTGTCAACAACAAAGCCAGACACACTCAGTGATGTGGAACGACTGGTCAGTGCAATGCGGGACGTCAGTAGCTGATTCGGGCGTGGCGTGAGCGATAAAACAAGACGATATCGACGATATTTATATAAAAAAAACAGTTCTTATTTAACACGTCGTCAACATACGCACCTCTTGCAATAATCCATGGAAGCACCAAGCCAGTGTCAAGTTTATTCGTCCAAATTACAGTTGTTATGCCTACCAGTAAAGAGTTACTCAACCTCTTAACGCAGAGAAGTTGTAACGTTTCTCAAAATATCGGCTCATCATGTATATGAAAGACATGCATATAATGTCAATATTAGTAGCCAATATTTGTGAAAACAACGTTTACATTTTAGAACGTTCCATTTGGATGTAGAAATAAACACGAATACCTCATTGTTTCAACAGTACTACCATTATTTTGTTATAAAGACTTCGATTGCCATTTTTGTGAGGCGTGCGCCGATTTTTTTTAAATTTATTTCAACACCTGTGGATGATGTTTATTATGACATCCGTTACCATTGGTAACACCGTACGTTGTTCTTACTCCGAATATGATGATTTATAAAAGGACAGTTTGGAATGTGTCTGAATACGTCCAGTTTACCTTTGGTAAAGAACAATGCATAGCGAAGTGGTTGTTCATGTTTTCAAAATACATATTCTACTCCTAATGACAGCATGTTTTCCGCACTACACATTGTATTTTAACTAGACCAAACATCAAATCATTTGCTATATACATTTAATGAAAAAGGGAAAATAACAATTGTTTAACAAACATACTGCATGATGTATATACAAAAAAGACGTACAATTTCAATTTAGTTGGTGAATAATTGTGATAACAATAAAAAATTATGTACGTTTTGCGTACCATTTGTACGTCGTCATAAACATGAATATCTCACTGTTTCAATAACTTATTATACAATGTTTGTTGCCGTCCATTCAGCAATATGTCATCAACACATCTTGAAACTTGTGCACGTGAATATTTTGGTGGGGTTTATCTTGAAAGTTGTTGGAGACAAATTCAATTTCTTCACGATTTCTGTGTAGTCGCTACATGCAGGGCTCTAAATACTTTTAAGTGTTGAAGAGAGACGTTTGCGACACTCTGATTGGAGAATTTGCATAAATCACATACATATGCCATTACACCCCCTATTACCACAAAAACGCGTCTTCCACAAGGTCCGCATATCGTAATAAACGGCGATGTCGTAATAAACACCGTTGTGTTTTGTCTTGCAGCCACGCTTGATGGGCATAAACAATAACACAGATGCGGGAAAATGAAAAATGGTGACTTTTTGGTTGGAAATAGTATATAATTTATAATTTTCTTACATATAATTAATTATCTTACCATACCCTGTATCATAGGAATATAAAATCCTTCTAATATCATGGTTCTTCTCGTGTTTGAATTTAGTTTGTCTTGGATGTCGTAATAAACAGCAAATATCTGGACACCATCAATTGGTCCCTCAAAACAATATTTCCAACACATTCCTAGATTGAGTATATATATATACATGACATTTTGAGATATATATATATATATATATATATATATATAAATGTCATGTATTTTCTAAAACACTGATGCAAAAACAATGATCTAAGGCAGTGCATAATAGTTAAAGTTAGTGGTGTAAGAAGAGAAAAAACGCGAAACAGGCGCGTTTTGGGGAACCCCTCATCGTTGAGAGGCTGCATCGCAACAACAAAAACTATTGGACCCTTGAAGTAGATTAATTGTGCATCAAACACATAATTGGACCTCATTTCACATCAAAAGATGGATGTACGATAATTTATGTGGTGTCTAGAGCATATCAAATTCATGAGATACACTTTTCTTGCAGTTTGCCAAAAGAAAACTGTTGCCCATATATATAAATATATATATATATATATATATATATATATACAGTGTATATATATATATGTATATATATATATATATATAATTATATATATATATATATATGTATATATATACACACGCACATATATACATATATATATACATATGTATATATATATATATATATATATATATATGCGTGTGTGTGTGTAGTGGTCACCATGTTTCTGCCTGCCTATGCCCGCCTGCCCGCCTGCCCGCCTGCCCGCCTGCCCGCCTGCCCGCCTGCCCGCTTGCCCGCCTGCCCGCCGGCCCGCCTGCCCGCCTGCCCGCCTGCCCGCCTGCCTTCCCGCCTGCCTTCCCGCCTGCCTTCCCGCCTGCCTTCCCGCAAGTTCATGTTTTCAAAATACATATTCTACTCCTAATGACAGCATGTTTTCCGCACTACACATTGTATTTTAACTAGACCAAACATCAAATCATTTGCTATATACATTTAATGAAAAAGGGAAAATAACAATTGTTTAACAAACATACTGCATGATGTATATACAAAAAAGACGTACAATTTCAATTTAGTTGGTGAATAATTGTGATAACAATAAAAAATTATGTACGTTTTGCGTACCATTTGTACGTCGTCATAAACATGAATATCTCACTGTTTCAATAACTTATTATACAATGTTTGTTGCCGTCCATTCAGCAATATGTCATCAACACATCTTGAAACTTGTGCACGTGAATATTTTGGTGGGGTTTATCTTGAAAGTTGTTGGAGACAAATTCAATTTCTTCACGATTTCTGTGTAGTCGCTACATGCAGGGCTCTAAATACTTTTAAGTGTTGAAGAGAGACGTTTGCGACACTCTGATTGGAGAATTTGCATAAATCACATAAATATGCCATTACACCCCCTATTACCACAAAAACGCGTCTTCCACAAGGTCCGCATATCGTAATAAACGGCGATGTCGTAATAAACACCGTTGTGTTTTGTCTTGCAGCCACGCTTGATGGGCATAAACAATAACACAGATGCGGGAAAATGAAAAATGGTGACTTTTTGGTTGGAAATAGTATATCATTTATAATTTTCTTACATATAATTAATTATCTTACCATACCCTGTATCATAGGAATATAAAATCCTTCTAATATCATGGTTCTTCTCGTGTTTGAATTTAGTTTGTCTTGGATGTCGTAATAAACAGCAAATATCTGGACACCATCAATTGGTCCCTCAAAACAATATTTCCAACACATTCCTAGATTGAGTATATATATATACATGACATTTTGAGATATATATATATATATATATATATAAATGTCATGTATTTTCTAAAACACTGATGCAAAAACAATGATCTAAGGCAGTGCATAATAGTTAAAGTTAGTGGTGTAAGAAGAGAAAAAACGCGAAACAGGCGCGTTTTGGGGAACCCCTCATCGTTGAGAGGCTGCATCGCAACAACAAAAACTATTGGACCCTTGAAGTAGATTAATTGTGCATCAAACACACAATTGGACCTCATTTCACATCAAAAGATGGATGTACGATAATTTATGTGGTGTCTAGAGCATATCAAAATCATGAGATACACTTTTCTTGCAGTTTGCCAAAAGAAAACTGTTGCCCATATATATAAATATATATATATATATATATACAGTGTATATATATATGTATATATATATATATATATATATATATATATATATATATATATATATATATGTATATATATATACACACGCACATATATACATATATATATACATATGTATATATATATATATATATATATATATATATGCGTGTGTGTGTGTAGTGGTCACCATGTTTCTGCCTGCCTATGCCCGCCTGCCCGCCTGCCCG